>JABUQX010074034.1:2500-21551 GCA_015478945.1 Trachelipus rathkii | reverse complement strand
CGGAGCTGACTGAAGGACTGATTGCGTGAAGAACAAGGTGCGTTTAGCGGTGGTAGAGGGATGTGTGGATCAATCTTTACATTGAAAAAATGATTGAGAAAAATTGAGGAGAAGAAGAATAAATCTGTATTTAGCGTTTTATGGATTGCCCAACAGGCGCTATGCCTAGAGTTAATGGAAGCTTTATGGCAGGTGTTAATGGTATATGTGTTGGTGGTAGGCTTTCTGAATGGAATCATATGTAGGCTATGACGATAGTGAAGTGTGTAAGAATAATTGTTATCGAAAGAGTGATTGGTTTTTAGGATTAATAGCGGATGAGACAGGGGATGTGTTATGTCTTCCTTGGTTATCCAAATTTGTATATGGATGGGGTTATGAAAGAATCGAGGTGGGGGATGGCAGGAAATGGTGTAGAATGAATGGAGAAGAGAATGGAGATGAGTTTAGAATTAATAGCTGCAGTGAGACAGGGTTGTGTTATGTTCCCTTGGTTATTCAAATTTGTATATGGATCGGGTTATGAAAGAATTCGAGGTAGGGGATGGCAGGAAATGGTGTAGAATGATGGAGAATGGAGATGAGTGGAGGGTGCGCCCGCCCTACCTATTAATGCGGATGATCTGCGTTCTGTGTGGCGAATCTGAAGAGTTTGAGCAGGATTGTTGGTAGGAGAGATTTGGCAGGGTGTGTAAAAGGAGGGGCTTGAAAGTTAACGTGGATAAGAGCAAGGTTATGGTTGTGAAGTAGCGACAGTCCTCAGTGTGAAGGTTTGTTAGATCGTGAGCAGCTGGAACAAGTGTCTCAGTTTTAATATTTAGCGGTATATGTTGGATGAGAAGGGAACGAGCAATTTATTTATTCATAAGGGAACGGATGATGCAGCAGTAAAGTTGTGAATGGCAGGAAGGTGCTGGTGCAATTAAATCGTTGGTAAGTGTAAAGGGACTAAGTCTTGAGTGTGGCTTAGGGTCTTACATGAAGGTTATGTTGTTACCTGTTGTTATTGTATAGTAGTGAGACTAATGTCATGGAAATAAGAAGTAAATAGATCTAAAGTTAATGTGTTTCAGATGGACAATCTTAGGGGCATGCTAGGTGGTGTGAAGAAAGGTGTGAAGCAAGAAATTGATAAAATGAGAATGAACTTATTACAGAGTCTGGTGGAAATTGGCTAAATGAGAGATAAATGAAAGTGATGTTGAGATGGTTTAGCGTCATGTGGAAAGAAATGAAAGATAGTCGCCGTTGGTTAAGCGGATGTATAGTGGCGAGTGTGTTTGGAACCGACCGGCTGGGTGACCGAAGAGAAAGTGGATTGCAGTCAGTAAGCGAATGTATTTGAAGCGAAGAGAAATGTTAGTTTTGTAGAGGCGAGTGAATTGACGGGGATTTTATGATGGGGGGTTATGGTCTGTGCCCACCTGCGGCCAAGGATGAACCCTTACATGTGACGATCTACCATTGGTGAGGGTTCCGTCGCGTCCGATGCAGCTTTAGGGTGGATTTCTGACTGCGCCGAGTTCTCACTAATATAATATGTATACAAGGGGCGAAGGCTGGGCTTTCTTTTCGACTTTTGTTATGTTCTTTTACTGCTTTTTTTTTCGATATTGCTCGTCACCCATACGATTCATACACTTTGGCCGAAAGATAGAAGGTAGAAAAAAAAGAAAATATATATAATATTATATATATATATATATATTATATATATATATATATATATTTATATACTATATATATATAATACTATATATATTATATAGTATATATATATATATATATATATATATATATATATATATATATATATATTAATAGAAATCGGCACTTGGCTGGATATTTGGAATCGTCCCATCACATATATATATAATATATAATATATATATTTATATATTATATATATAATATATAATATATATATATATATATTATATTATAATACTATAATTATATATATATATTATATATATATATATACTATATATATATATATTATATAATATATATATCATTATTATATATATTACAGGGATGGCACGTTGAATAAAATCAATTGATTTTTTTCAACTGGATTTTTTCACTTGATTTTGCTTTTTTTGCTTTTTTTGCTTTTGTAGTATATATTTTTTTAATTTTTTTGGATATTTAAGGGATTTAATTTCAATTAGAAAAAAAAATTAGCAATAATAGTTAGAAATAATAAGTATCAATAGCAAGCCACGCTCTTTCAAATTTTCTACATATATTAAAAATGTCAACAAAAGACATGTTTCAAACATGTTTTCTTTTATTTCTGATGTAATTAATATTATCATAATTACAAATAACACTCTTAGGTTGTGTTTCATTATGTCATATATAGGGACCGACTGGGGCGGGAATTTTGCCGGGGCCCGGGCCGGGGCCGGTGTTAGCTAAAATTAGAAATGGTAAGTCATAAACACTGAAAGTCTTAAAACTTAAAACTTTTTAAATATTCCAATATTATTCCAATTTTATTAATAATTTTAATTTAAAAAAAGGAATACATTTAAATTAATTCAATTAAAATAAATATTTTCAAAGAAATTTTTAGAAAAAATAAAAAGTTTGATTTTTCAGAAGAATAAGTAATTAATTGATTTTCTAGAAGAATAAGTTGATAAATATAGTATTATATATTATATATATATATATAATTATATACTATAAATATAGTATATATATAGTATATATTATATATATATATATAATATATATATTATACTATTATATTATATATATTATATATATATATAATATATACATGTCTGGACAGGCCTGACGAAGGGTGGGAGGGACGTAGACGGATCGTGGCTTTGCTTTTTGTATTGGGGGAAGAGAACCCTGCGGGGACAGGGATATAGATTTTTGTGCTACAGAATGATAGAGCCGTGATGATCACTTTTTTACAACTATAGAGATAGCCACAAATGGACGCTGGCGTACAGATGGAAATGGAGAGCGGTAGAGGGATACGGCAGAATGAGAGAAATCAATGATTTGACCTTAATGCTATACAAATAATAAAAGACTGTTTTAAAGACGCTGAAGACATGCCGTCGGATCCGCGGAGACTCGGATCACCGCTTCTTTGGTGTAGGAAAGATGAGAATAGATTGTGTTAAACCATATAATGTAAGGTTAGGAAAAGATTCATGGTGGAAAAGTTACGAGAGCCGGAATGTAGAAAAAAATTTAAGAGGGAAATGGAGGGAAAAGCGCAGGAATGTGGTGATGGTATGCCCGGAGGTGCGCGAGCAGTTGGAGAGCCATTGAGCGGGACGCCCTGTGGGAGGTGTCTGCAGCGACGAGGGGTTTCGGCCACCACAAGCATCTAACTCTTCTTCAATAGGTTTCTTCATAAATTCACACCTCGTAGTTCACTCTATTAATTTGTTGATGGACTTTAGTTGAATCGCTTTTTGCTTTTTTGATCAAACCTCATCACAATTAAATGTCTCATTGTGTGTACTTTAATTGTGTAAACCTATTATTTTCAGAAAAAAATTTCACTAATATACCGGAAAATATTTAATGTCTCTATATATAATATATCTTTTATAAGATATTGCGTCAGTAAACGGATGATTATATCAAAGAATTTGGGGGAGGGAAGAGCGCTGAGTCGAAACTCGGAGTAATCTCTCGTACACATTATAAATATATAGAATATAGAAATGTAAAATATTTATATAAAGACCTGGAATCATTCAGACTTCATGCCAACGGCATTTTATTAATGAAATCAACATTTTTCTTTATAAAAGCTAATATAAGCAGTGGTTGCTCCAAACTAGAATACTTTAAACCATTCTAGTCACCGTGTAAATCCTCTCTTTTAAAGTTATTCGATATAAACAAAGCTAATAGTGAGCGGAGATATTATATTATTAAATTAGTGTTAAAATAACAAAATATTATGATGTTATAAAGTTTTAATGATAGAGATGTCTTTATACCCTATTCAGACGATGTTTGAAAATTGAAATGTCTACAATCCAGATGAAAACTTCGTCAGTGCAGACGGAAATGGAAGAAATTCGTACGTAATTTCATTATACTCATGACTTTCATAGAAAAGTGTAATTTCTACTTTTGCACGAAAAATGATGTTATCACTGCAATTTCTGATCGCACTCAATATTAATTGACATCATTTAGTTGGCTTCATGCGGACAAACACTATTAAGTAAATTTCATACTATATTGACTTTTGTTCTTCACGATTTCGCCATAAACTTATTCCTCAGTCGCTAGCAGTGTTAATAAGTGTCAAATTTTTGCCTTTTGTGTAGGAAGCGTTAATCTAGCAAATATTAAGTATTTAATCTCTCTCTATAACACTCTGACTAACTATTAAGGGAATTTTTCTATTTAGGGAAATTACAGATGGTGAATATGAGAGAAATTCGAGTAATCGAGAGTGTGTATAGAAAATGAAAATTAATTACACTTCTGATATATGACTTACACAAGGAATATCTCTCTGCGCGCCAAATGCAAGTTCAAAGTTCTGTATCCACGCGTCGTAATTATGAGTGAGCTATTTTTTATGACTATTATGGAGATCCTAAATGAAACAAATTGATTTATCTAGAACACTGTGGTGAGTGTCAACAAAGCTACTTTGATCGAGATTAAATTATTTTTAAATGTTTAAATAAAAAAAAGCAAATTTGGGGTAAAAAGCTTAAGTTACTTGGATTTTGATTTGACAGAAATGGTATTCACCATTGTCGGGAAAAAGTTAGGGATATAGATTAATGTTCCTTCCCCGTCAACCATAAAAGAAGTTGCTTCGTTTGTTTGGTAGGAATTTCATTTTTACCGCCCAAAATATACCGTATGTTTTACAAATCTAAACGCTTGCCTTTGTTATAGTTATTTAAAGGGAAAGAATCAGCTCTAAAAAAAATCACCGGGTCACCCCTGAGCTGAGAGTCGTTTTTAGATTATAAAGCAAGCTATTCGTCACGCCTCACGACTCAGGTTCCCGGCCATCGATGCTCCTCTCAAAGTTTACATTTACAAAATAATAAAGCTTTAATACGCTTTATCAGACGATGAGGAAAGCACTCCTTTTGCTTTTTATAGTGGGTCTTGTTCATACAACAGGAAAAACGATATTGCCGGTAAATAAAGATTTATTAGAATTAAACAAAAATTATGTAAGAAATATGAGTCGATTTTGGCGGGAAAGCCTGTGGCGTATCGCACGTGCTCACCCGCTTGGTATATAAAATAAATCATTCTAATGATGACAAAATTATAATGCTAGGGAATTGAGGGAAATTGCCATATATTGAGTACTTTCAATATCACGATGGAGTTATTATTTACCGAAAATCAAAATGCGTTATTAAAATATTTACTTGCAAATAATATTGCCAAGATGAGGATGACGTAGGAGAAAATGCAGTTCCAAATAGTATAAGTCTGTGACTCGCCACCGAGTTCACTACGGCCAGTGACAATCAAAGCTGGGACTACTTATAGCGTTTGACTCGTTAGGCGCATTAACTTGGTTAATGTATGAAAAAGTGCCACCGATAGATCTGTCTGTTTGAAATGAAAACAGCAGTTCGCGCTGAAGCGGCCATATTGGAAACTGCCAAAATAAATTTAGACAACGTTTGATAAAAAATTGCAAAAAATTATTTTAGCCCCGGCATTTTAAACGAGGAAATTGGACTTCGAAGAATTAGGCCCCACCAACGAGTCTGATAAATAACCTTAGCGATATGAAGATGGCGAAGAAAGAGAAAAAAACTTTATTTAAAGCTTTTTAAAATAAAATCAGAAATACTTTGTATTATATATATAGCTCAAAGAAGGAGAGAGTGAATTAATGGTCACTCTCACGAATAGACTTCAGTTTAAACTATTTCGCGATTTTTTGTATGCCTGAAGAAGTGTGCAGAAAGTAATTTCAAGCGACTTATGTTTCTCCAGTAATACCATAATTATATAGAGACTATTTCTAGGGCTGTCAATAAACTCTCACTCCATGATTTATATAAATAGAATGATGAAAACTCTTGTGTTTTCAGCACATGCATAAGAAAGATTAAAACAGCGCATAGTTATCCGCACCCAGATATTTTGTCTGATTCAGAGTACATGTTTCGAAAGTAAAGTGAATTGAACGATCATTTTCTTGCCATACTCGCTACTACCAGGCTGGAACAAACTTATCTCAAATGTGAGTGTTTTCTTCGGTTTTAATCATATCTTTTCATATATATGTTTCTTCTAGTTAACGAAGATAAGTGTCGAAAGCCGGTCATGTGGATTTCTAAGGTATTAGATCTGTAAGCATGGTGCTCGAGAGTACCGTAATAGCACACCAAAATCCAATATATCTACCATTACGTTAATTGAACCTCAAACCTTACAAAAATAAAAGTAAACCTTTGATCGCTGTGCCTCTCAAAAGTGACAAATTAATGTGTATATTTATCTTCCTACTGTTGCCGCTTTGTATGCAGAAAGAAATTTGATATTTAGTATTGCATTCATTCACGGAAGGGAATAGTTTTTTTCACGCCGTTCTTGCACTGCTGGAGGTTCGCGGAATCGCGCATTTAATGCAGCCACCTGTGTATTGTCTACAATATTTTCGTTTGGCAATTATTTACTTATGTTTAGGTTGTTTAAATAACAGAAGACGAATTTCACTAGTCGCCATTTGTTCAAATGATAAGAAGTCTTTAGAGGGCTGTGGTAATGGTTCACGCGGTATAATACTATACTTGTATTAGCCTCTCAAAACTCACCCTAGATAGTAATGGTCTCGATTGTGTGAGAATAATTCAACATAGAATTTGCTGGACATTGTCTTAGTAAGTAATTGTATGTTGCAAAGAGCATGATTAATGACCCCTTACCGGATACTGCCGAGCCTTACTTACCGTATGGTTATTGTTTTTACTTCTGAGACTTCGGCCGCCGATAACAAAGAGCGTATATATATCAGCCCCGGGCCCATAATTTGATATTCTGCCATGAAATAATTCAATACCTTTAGGTGGATTATAAGTTGGATCCTAGCCGGAAACTGCAAATATATATACTAATATATATATATATTCTAGGGATGAAATGTATGGACGAAATTATAAATTATAGTGAATCTGTTGCACTTTTTAGTCGGTTACACAATAACGGACATAGCCACCCTTTTCTTCACAACAATGCCGCCTCTCTGCATGCAGGAGATGCATTCGGCCTCAAAAAAAAGCTGGATTACCCAATTTTTATTAAAATTCTAGTTCAGATTGCATTCAACATGTTGTCTGAAATTTTTGGTTCTCTCCTGCCTCACATTTAAGTGCTCCGAGGTGCATGAATATGGTGAGTGTCACTCAAAAATGGTCTTATTCTGCGTCCCTGTATGTCGAAGTGTATTGTTCCCAAACACTTTGGTTAAGGTCGAGGACACTAGTTTAATTATCGGATTCCACAGAGTTATCAGAGCCCTCCTCTTCTGCGGATTAGTAAGTGGAATTCCGTCCCTAAGGCTTATATTATAAGAGGTAGTGAAAAGTTACTTTATTAAACATGTCCAGCACGTTACTCATTATTATTTCTTCTCTGAGAACATATACCAAAATGCGTGGAAGTCTCATTAACTGCAACTACATCTATACGAGTACACGTTGTGAACGTCGGGTTCTGTGCCATATATTAAACTAGTAATTTTTAGAAAGAAGAAAATACACCACTTTAAAACTCTATTTACAAATTTACTTAAACCTATTATGGTTCTCATTAATAAGGACTAACAAGGAGTCCGAAGTGCCCTCGACAGACCTAAGTTAATTAAGTTCATCGTACGCTATCCTTTCCACCACCTAGTGAGAGAGACGAATCTGGCGAATTAAACAGATGCGTGGCTAACTATCCCAAATAAGGAAGAGCTGTTGGCTTGTCTTCTATCTATTTAGCGTGAAAAATTTAATTGTGTATTTTTACTCTCTAACTTTTGATAGTAGCCACTTGTTTCTTCCTGCTCTGAATTCACATATAAATATCTTTTGTTTAAGTAAAAAGAGGAATTATCAGAAGGGGGTGTTACAGGCACTTGCAAGATAACCATTATGTACCGTATCGCGTACATTATATTAAAATTTATAAAGGACAGTCTGTAAATATAGGAAAATATACCGTATTTTAGGATCGGATCTCTGGTGCGCAGATTTAAGAAATCTTGTACAAAGAAAGTCCTGTTTTGAGGCTTAACCTACACATGTCTTCTTGCCAGCCCTCTCTTACATTTCTTGTTTTGTTTGAACGGCCTTGCCTTCGTTTATTTCCCCGCTATATTCATAATAATCCTTCCAATCATATTTAGTCACACCACATACCGCGTCTGCAAGGTGGCTCTTGAGTCGGGAATTGCGTTCAGACGCAAGCAGGGAACAGGGTGGGGTTTATGTGCCTCTTCCATTGTATCTGTGTTTAATGTTATTTCTTTATGTTAATATTTGAGGTCTCTTTCATTGTTACGTATATTATTGTAAGATAGCTCCTGTTATTTTTGTATTTAGCCCACCCTCACCACCATGAGCATGCCAATGAATGCATAAACTGAACCTTGAAAATAGATTTGTTCTTGAATAGAAATATGACTGGATTTTAAAGTATTTTAAAAAATAAACATTTTATTTTTTAACAGTATTGGATCTACTCCCATTGTGATTTCAATTTTTATGAGGATATTTAGACATTAAAATGTAATTAAAATAAATGTAATAATAATAAAGGATAAGCTTAGATGCGGAAGAGTTTGTATTGTTTTTTTTTCTAAATTAATTATTTATTTGAATTCTCTTAAAATTATTATAGAATCCGTATAAAACATATAATATTAGGAGATTACTATTCCTATATATATATAATATATAATTAATATTAATATATTTATATATTATATAATATATAATATATATAATATATTATAATATATATATATATATATATATATATATAATAATATAATATATATATTAATATTATTATATATATTATTTAATTATATATATTAATATATATATATATAATTATATATATATAAATATATATATATATAATATATTAATATATATATATATATTAATATATATATAATATATATTATATTAATTATATTATATATATATTTGTAATGGAAAAAATAAATATATATAAATATATATAATTAATATATATATATGAGATATCTTTAAGTATATTATATATATATATTACTATTATACAATATTTATATATTTAATAATAAAACTTAAAAACTTAGGACAATTATTTCTAATATAATTTCAAAAAGCCCTAAAATTAACAAAAAAGCCTCACTTAAATAATTAAAGCCTCACAGTGATTTTGATTATGCATTTTAACGTCAATATTTTTCAGAACTGTTATGTCACATACTATTTCTAATATTGCTCTCTTGATTAGGCATTAATTTTGGTATTGAATTAGAGTTAAGACATAAACTTCCCATTGCAAATGTCATTCGATGTATAGTGAAGAAAGGAAAAAGAAGGACAAATACTCATATCTTAGAGTTGGGAAAGTGGTAAAACCCGCTGAATCTGACACGCATATCAGAACTAGGACACTCATGCAAAACACGGTGAGAAGTAAGCCTTAGAGGAAGTTCAAAATGTTAACAAAATAATAAATTACTTCATGAGATTTTAGCCAATTGAAGGTTTCATTACGCTGGCTGATTTAATTTTTAAAAGGATGAAGAAATTATGAATATAAATTAATGGAAATACGGAAAACATATATGATTGGGAATGAGAAAAAATAATAAGGGGTAATAATTAAAGCGTAATAATAATAATAAATAAATATATTATATGAGATATGAAATAATGGAATAATAAAAGCTTAATAATAGAGTAAGTAAATAGACATGAAAGAGTAATAATTAATCAGATAAATCAGATAAAAAGAAAGTATAGAAAGATGAAATAATAAGCGCGCTTCAAATCCATTCGAGTGAGAATCAGTTTTGTGAATGCGGGTAATGTGAACATGGTATGTGTAATACACTTATTGTTCACAGTGACCGTAGAACGATAATGAAAATAGCATAATATCTAATTACAAATTTTGCCAAAAAGAACTATTAAAGATAATATATATATAACATATAATAAATATATATAAACTATATTAAGAAATATAGGAGTACTCTGCCTCACCTGTGCACTATATCCTATATGCAATATAATAAATAATGAAAGATTAGAAAAACATTATTTAATTTATAATCTGAGGAGAGAGAGTGAGAGTTTTAGAAAAAAGACAGGAAGATAGTTATTTTTTAAATATATAATTAAACTTCCTCAAGATAAACACCGCAGAGTTCAAGGGGTATAACTCACTGAGTACCTCACAATTTGCTAGCTAAACCGCGGTTGCCGTGGATTGCACTCTATCTGCCGGGTTGTGACAGAAAGTGACAACACGGGTGAAGGTTAACTGCACTCAAGGTGTCACGGAAGTAGACGAGAGAATTATGTGCAGCGGTTTATTCATTTCGCAATATTCTGGGTGCGTTGGCGGTTGCGGGTTGCAAGAACGACAATGTGGCGTGCTCGCGTTGCGGTGGGGTTGGCGAGGTTGCGTTAAAATCCATGCGGATCGAGCCAATATATATAGTGGATAATTTAGGCCAATTATTTTATTTATAAATTTTACAATCCTAATTATAAATATTATATCATCATTAAGTGTAGGCTCTGAAATTTATGAGAAAGAGAATGAAAAATAAACTTAATACTATATATAATATATATATATATACTATAATAAATAAAATATAATATTATATATATATATAAATATATATATATAGGTAAGCAGTCAAGTATCAGCACTTAGTATAATAAGTGAATATTACTTGACTACTGTGGAAGATTAAATATTGAGAATATAAGCTAATGAGTTCGATAGCTTATGTAGTTAGTATAAAATAAATAGGGTGATATATAATAGGTGTTTATATATATGTAGAATATATACGCTGAAATATAATATATGTAACAACCATTGACCAAAGATAACAAACAAAAACAGTTATATTACAAAATATATATGATTTAAACTGAGACTCAGAATTTCGGAGCTTTTAGCGAGCTGAGCATTTCTCTAACCCATTTTCAAGGTTATTAGTAGAATGAGCAAAAATAATAATATATAACAATATAAAAATATAATAAAATATCATTAAATACGAAAGTATATAAAATATAACAACTTAAGAAAAAGATTGGTCAGAGAGTTGGTGAAACCTACTCACTCTTGTACAAATTCATGATGGTATCGGAATGGCACAATTATATTCCTTTAAGAGCTTAGGATAGCTGTATAAAACCGTTAGCTCGTTAAAAATAAACTCATAACGAAGTGTCGAACAATGATCGGTATAATATCACGCTGGGTTCCGCGAACACTAAATGTTCTATAAAATGAGATACTTACAGTATATAGGAGGATGTTTAACTTGTATAGTGAAGTGCAAGGACAAGTCAATAAGGAGAAGATTCGCGAGGGAACTAAGCGGGAGACGATCGAACATAAAAGCGTTACATGGTTGCTCAAAGTTTGAAGGGAAAACACCTTTTCTGACTGCAAAGCTCGGTCGGGGTTGAAACAGAACTGTATGGTATGCTGCTTCCCGTCTGGCCCAATAATGCGGCATCACAGACCCAAAGCAGTTATATTATATATACTCAAACCGATCGAAAGTTAAAGAATATTTGTGATATGTGTAAGAGCTTTCCTTATGAACTTAAAAAAGAATTCTCCATATGTTAGTGTGTATGAATAATTAAAAATCAGTATATCACTTATTAAGAATGATGAAGGTTAAACCGAAAAAGGGTAATACATATTTATATATTCATTGTGTGAGCACGTTCCTTTCTCTTAATAATTCCGGATAAAAGCATAACAAAAGCTGCGCCCCAGTAAATGGTCGACCAGGGTATGAGGAATACAGAAGCTCCTATGATACGAGATTTAATTTTTGGCGGAGATATGTGTTGTTGAAAATTTAAAGAAGAGACTGTTTGATTCTAAACATGATAATGTTGCAAAAGAAAACGCGTCGGGAGTAATCAGCGTTTTCCAGAACTATAAATGTTTTTCAGGAAGTTTAATTCATCTTAGAACTTGATTTGTAGGTATTGAAAGAGACAAATAATAATATATAGCTCCGCCTCTGTCAAATAAACGGTTTTCATTCAATATTAACTTGTTTGCGATTAACAAAGTCTGTATTGGTCCAGAGAGAGTAAGAGAAAATAACACTACTACATGAGATGGTGGGTCACTAATGCCGATAGACTATGTGGGCTTTGCCGCTACAAACACTAGTCTGAAATTTGTAATCCGTATAATCCATGTAAAAAATAATTTCAATCGGTCAAGATATGATTAACAGAGACGAGAATTATTTTCTTCAAGTAAGAAATGTAAAATTTAATATCTTGTGGATGTGGTGATGTATATATACATCAATGACTCAAGGAATAGCATTCTCACATATAATCGATCGTTTATAGATGCTAAATAGCCAAAGAAGAAATGCACCAATATATCTCCTATTAGAAAGCTAGGCTCTATATCAGTTTAGGGCCAAGTGAGGGGCAACTTTTGAAGCCAGAAAGATCAAGGAATGACACATAACAATTTATATAGTAGAGAGAGGAATAGTGAGACGTCTAAATGGGGTTGGAGAGATCTTTAGCTTAACTAACATAGCAACTCAAGCAGCGGAATTTGTTTGTTAAAAAATTGTATCCCATCGAGCACATAGACAACTATTTGATTATCTTCTTGAGGTAGCTATTATGTTAAAGTCTAATCAATAATCTTCAAAACTAGACCTAATCCCAGGACCACCTGACCGTTTGCGCATTAAAGAAAGGTGAAAGAAAGCCTCTGATTTCCAAAGAGAAGTTGATTATGTTCTTGAGTGGAGTTTCATTTATAAGTGCGAGAATTGCGTTTCAAATAATAGAGCACGTATTGGTTATCATTTCTGAGAGAGCTCGCCAATGCGGAAATGAATATGATAAATTTCATCCTGCATTTGGAATTTTTTAAAAATATCACCACGAATATGAGAAGATGAGTGGTCTCCTAATCGTGTAAGCGGGATTATTATTGCGTTTGATCTTTCTAAATTGGGATGGAAGAATTTTAAGATTATGGTATAATAAGTAGGTGGACCGGTGATAGAGGATAATATGTGGAGCGGAGGGGGAAACGAATGGGTAAACCAGTAGTTACTGCAAAACAGTGTATGAGTGCGAAGTCCAAGAAGGAATCCTTGCGATTAGGCTTATTTAGGAGCCTTACAGTAAGCTTATATAGGAAGGAAATTGTAGATATCTTGATTAATCATATTACTGTTTTTTTTAATTTTCTTCGATAACATTTGTTTGTCTTCAACTAGATGAATTAGTTTTAAGGCATTTACTTGATTATGATGCTAAAATTTATGTAGATCATTCAGAAAAGGAGTATCATAGGCCCATCTTAATTAATATAGTTCTTTTTCTGCGATATATAGACAATAATTGCTCCATATCATGCCGTGTATCAGGTTCTGAAAGACATCAGAAGGCTATTATTAGATTGAAGAATCTCATGGTAAAATTATTTTTTATAAATCTAGAATTTGACTAGTTAGCGTCGTATTAGGAACTGTTTTACAGTTTTGAGGAGCCCTTCCTGCTTTTTAAATATATTCTACGGCCTTTGCCTAAAAGCGACTAATAACCCGGAAAGGCAAACGGTTTTTTTGATCAACAAAACAGTAAGATCAAGTGATTCTATTGAATCCGAATAAAAAAAAAATATAATAATATACATAAAGAGATAGAGAAAAGTTATAACTAAAAAATAATAAATTAAATAAAATAAAAAATAAATAATTAATATTAAATTAAATAAAATTAAAAAAATAAATACTAATATAAATATTGGTCATAACATAAATAATAAATATAAGAGTAATGAGATCCTAATTAACTAATTTCATTAATAGCATTATAGCCACATGTACCTCCGCACTACAGGCTGCATGAGGCTTACCGAACTGACCTGGCACCGCAATTGACTTACACCGCAACGCCACCTCACCCGCCACCAAAAGTCACGCCTTAGGCAACTAAAAGTAACGATCCACGCTACGGCAGCAGCATGCTCGGAAGAGTATTTGATATGACAGTTTAATAGTAAGTTCATTTCCGTTCAAAATCTGTGGCAGCGCTGCGTTTAGGGGTGACGTAAACCTGTCGTTAGACGAGTTATGTGGGTCGTTCACCCCAGATAGGGGTTGGCTGGCCCCTCCAAGTATGAAATGGCCGTAGAATGATGAAATTTGGTATACACCCTTCTTATAAGGTACCCTCGTCGCAGCCGAGGTTACGTGTCACTACGCCCCAAATTGGTGTGGGGCTGAGGCGCTCAAGGATACCTGGAAAATGAACATAGAAGGAGTAATATATAATTGTTGGCATACTCAACGCTGTTTCAGTGAGTGTAAAATAACCTCAGGCGCAGGCCGAAAAATGATGACGCTGAGGCGGGTACGTGCGCTACGGCCCATTGAGGGATGGGCGAAAAGCCCAATAAACCTTGGAAATGGGTTCGTTAGGGGAAGGATGAAATTTGGTATACACCTTTCTTACGATGTAACCTCGGCACAGACGAGGTTACGTGACACTATGTCCTTTGGGTGTTGGGGCGTGATGCCTGTCAGAGTGAGCTTAGGGGATAAGTTGCAATTGAGGAAGGGTTATGATTAATTATGAGTTCTGTAGTGAGTGTGCGCGCGTACAGTGAAATAAGATTCATTAGAAGGACGAAACCTTCGCTTTACACGATGACATGTTTCTCACTTACTGTTCTGCAGAAGTGCTAGGGGCTTGAGCCCCTCAAAACCTTGGAAATTAACGTAGAAAGATGAAATTCGGTATACACCATTCTTATAAGGTAACCTCTTCGCAGCCGAGGTTACGTGTTGCTAAGGGTCCTCATTGAGTGTGTTGGGGCTTAACCCAAAACTTTGGAAATCGTCGTAAGAAGGATTGGAAAATTGTTGGTATACACCTTTCTTACGATGTAACCTTGACACCGACGAGATTACGTGTCGTTACGCCCGTTGGGTAACGGGACTGAGCTCCTAAACCTTGGAAATTGCCGTAGAAGGATGAAATTTGGAGAGTACATAGAAGAAGGATAAATAGGACTGGAGGAAGATCGTGGATCTTGAGTTGAGTCAAGGGTCTTATTTTCAAATATTAATTATTTTTAAAACTTTTTTATTTATTTTAAAAAAATTATTATTTTTAAAATTTTTATTTATTTTTGTTTTATTTGTTTAAAACATTTTGTTTTCATTAAAATTTTTATTCTCTTTATGTTTATAACGTAAAAAAATAGCGTTTTACTCACAATAAAGCGGTAAATCAGTAAATCAGTAAATCAAACCATCCACCCCACCCCTCCCACCCATCCATGATATATTGATCTATTGATTCAAGTCATATTATAGTATTATTTTGGATAAACATGACATAAAAATAAGTTCTTTGAATAAAATATCATAGTAAAGTGTAAAGGTTTATTGACCCTAAAGAAGTAAATCAGTAAATCAAACCAACCCACTTCCCCTCCCACCCTTCCATGATGTATATTGGTCTATTGATCTATTGATCTATTAATCTATTGATCTATTGATTCAAGTCATACTTCAAGTATCATTTTTTGTATAAACATAACATTAAAATTTCTTTGAATAAAATATCATAGTAAAGTGTAATAGTTTACTGACCCTAAAGCAGTAATCAGTAAATCAAACCACCCACCCCTCCCCTCCCACCCTTCCATGATCTATTAATCTTCTGACCTATTGATCTATTGATTTAAGTCATATTTCAAATATCATTTTGGATAAACATAACATAAAAATAAGTTCTTTGAATTAAATATCATATTAAAGTGTAATAGTTTACTGACCCTAAAGCAGTAAATCAGTAAATCAAATCACCCATCCCTCCCATCCCGCCCTTGCATGATCTATTGATCTATTGATTTATTGATCTATTGACCTATTGATTCAAGTCATATTTCGGGTATCATTTTGTATAACATAACATAAAAGTAGGTTCTTTGAATAAAATATCACAGTAAAGTGTAATAGTTTACTGACCCTTAAGCAGTAAATCAGCAAATCAAACCACACAACCCGCTCCTCCCGCACTTTCCATGACCTATTGATCTTATTGATTCAAGTCATATTTCGAGTATCATTTTGGATAAACATAACATAAAAATAAGTTCTTTATATCCTGATCAACGAATAGATGTAAACATAACAAAGTTTTCACATCAATAATGATAACATAGCATAACCTGAACTAAGAATATAATGTTACAACCGGCAAACCTAAAATACCTTACGCACGAATAAACTGCTAACATTAAAAAAGTTTCATACTTAATAACAATAAAGTAACTAACATTGAATACAAAACGTAACCTATTCACACTTTTTTTCAAACATATCTCTCTAACATATCAATGTAATTTCACATTAACATGGTAATATTAACAAAACATTTATTCATAACCCTTACCTAATTATCATAACTGACAACGAATATATGCTAACGTAACAAAAAGTTTTCACATCAATAAAGCTAACACAGCATAACCTGAACTAAGAATATAATGTACACCGACAAACCTAACATACCTAACATACATAACATGCATACAACATTAACAAAGTTCCAAACTTAACAACAGTAAAGTAACTAACATTGTATACAGAACGTAACCTATTCACCCTTTTTTCAAGCATATATCTAACATATCAATGTTAATTTTACATTAACATAGTAATATTTAACAAAAATTTATCATAACCTTACCTAACTATCATACGGTCCAACGAATAAATGTTAACATAACAACAAAGTTTTACACTTTGTCAAGCATATCTCTAGCATATCAATGTTGATTTTACATTAACATAGTAATATTTAACAAAAATTTATCAAAGCCTTACCTAACCATCATACTCCCCAACGAATAAAATGCTAACATAACAAATAAAGCTAATATATCATAACCTAAAATAAGAATATAATGTACATCAACAAACCTATCACACCTTACGCAAGAATAATCTGCTAACATTAACAATGCACATTGATTAATATCATTTACATTACCAAAAATTTATCATAACCTTACCTAGCTATCACAATACCCAACGAATAACTGCAAACATAACAAAGTTTTATCCTCAGTAAAGCTAACCTAAGAACATAACATACTTAACGCACACCCGGTTTACGAATAAACTGCTGTCATTAACAAAGTTAAAAACTTAACCAATAAAGCTAACATAGCATAACCTGAAATAAGAATATAATGTAAAGCAACAAACCTAACATACCTTACGAATGAATAATCTGCTAACATTCACAAAGTTCCCTACTTATCAAAGGTAAAGTAGCTAACATTGCATACAAAACTCAATCTATCCCCACTTCTCCAATATATCAATGCTAATTTTACATAGGTATAGTAATATTTAACAAAACTTAACAAAAATTTATCATAACCTAACCTAGCTATCGCACTGACAAACTAATAAATGATAACTTGAACTAAGAACCAAACATACCTAACTTACGAATAAACTGGTTTCGTTAACAAAGTTCTTTGCTCATCAACGGTAAGTAACTAACATTGACCATAAAACTTAACCTATCTCCCATTTTCTATCACATCTATGACATATCGTGTTAAATAATATTAACATCAGTACATATTTATCATATCACAACCTAACTAACATATTGAACTATAATAAATCCTGGAATAACATAACAAGTTTAACATCAAGTAAAGCTAACATAATTCACCTAAAACTAAGAACATAATATACCTTACGTACGAATAAACTACCAACATTAACATGTAACACTATTCAGGTGGCGTAGCGCAGTAGCAACGCTTCGGATCCGTGCTCGGGCGGCCGGGTTCAACACCAGCCTGGTTCATTTTTTGTACTGTATTTGAAAAGGATTTAGCACCGACGTTTTTATGCTTAACGTAAAAATATAAATTTATTGATCCTAATGAAACTTAAACTACTTACCTCTCACATATACTCGAAAAGCCCCATGCTGAAGCATTCATGTATATTACATACAACGTTCACAAATCTTTAACTTTTCATTACCAAGAATAATTAACAACATGAATAATGATCTTGAAGGAATCACATTGTCAAACAAACTTCTGAACTATAAACAAAATGAGTCATAATAAACCTACAATTTCGATTAATTATTTTTTCATATTTTGTTTTGTCATGTTTAGGCATTAGAACCGAGTCGTTTTCCGGTCGTATTTGTATTTTCATGCTCAGGCTTTACGTTCAATTCCCTTTCTGTTTGTATTTTCATGCACATTCTTTACGTCCGATTCATTTTCTGTTCGTATTTGTTATTTTCATGTTTAGGTCTTACGAGCAATTCGTTTATGTTTGTATTGATTCCGTATTTCATTTAGGGTTAAGGAGATCCGGTCGCGTATTCGAGTGTCAAACATTACACAATACCTTTTGCTCGTGTTGTCACCAGTATTGACAAACGAAAAAAAACATTGTGAGTTACTAAAGGCCTTGATTCTGTGAAGGTGACATGAGCATGAGCAAGTTTACAGGCCAAACGAAACGTAAACTGAGTGAAACTAATTACACAGTGACTTGAGAATAACAACCATAAAAAGGCCAACTACTTGAGATGTCTCTATGTTGTTCGGTTATGTTATAGTAAAGACTTGAGATTGTTACTACTTTTGTTAATGTCGATAGTTATTCACACATATAGTATGTCAGGTATGTTATGATACTATATTATTTTCTTAGTTCAGGTAATATTATGTTAGCATTTTAAATTCCGGTTTTGAAATCAAA
>JABUQX010074033.1:0-21873 GCA_015478945.1 Trachelipus rathkii | reverse complement strand
AACAATATTATTAAGAAAGTTATAATACCTATATAGGCCTCTATTTTCCTTATAGCCGCTTTAATTACTATCGGCTTTAATTTCTTGCGCGTACTGTATATTATATATATTTAAATTTTCTATTTAATTTTTACTTGTAATATTAGTATATGAGCCTTATATATATAAAGTTTTAACTTTTTTCAAAATTAAAATTATAATTATTTCTACTTAATATTATCTGATCTATTAACTATTCTATATTATTTAATTATATATTATACATTATATTATTATACTATACCCATAATTCGATTTAATTAAACATCTTGCTATGCTGTCATACTCTATTGGCTGACTCCATAATTAACCAGGTAAAATTCGGATTATTTATCGTGTCTAATATCATCTAGTATCGTCATACTATAATGATAGTAGTGGTATACTATAAATAATATTATATATATATATGATATATATATTTTAAAATATATTATACTTTTATTGACGTAAAGATTTGTATTATATAATACTGGGTCATAATATGATATAGTACTAGTATATAATTTACAGGGTAACTCATACTATAGTACGGGACATATATAAATATATATATATAGTATTAATATGTCAAGTTGAGAGGTAGCTCAAGTTCAATTAGTATGGAGACTATTATATAATCATAATGTAAATTTTATAAATTATTATATGATACTAAGTTATATATATATCTATAAGTTATATATAATTAATATATAGTAAATTATATAGATTATAATATATTACATATAATTTTATAATTGTGGAAAATATATTATACTATGTATATATATATCCCAGAATTGTGTTAGCCTGGGCATGAATCCCCAAACAACAAAAACTTAAGAATATGCCGCAGTCCAACTCCCATATGGTCTTTTTCGGACCTGCCCCGATCTTCTTTGTCTTATTCTGTGTTTTCTACACGACCCCAACGACCGTCTTAAATATACCCTCCGTGCTGCCAGCTCACCCACCCCATGCCGATTCACCACTCGACCTTTGCAATACATTTCTCCCACCGTTAGTTCCTGATCTAATGTCTTATTTTTTCTCGGCCAGTGTAAATTATATTTCGATCCGTCTCGTTGGTATGTGGAATTGAGAACATTCCTTTTGGTATCCTTTGTTCTTTTCTGTACCACCTCCACCAATTTTCCGCGAAACCGGACAACTCTCAAAGGTAACTAAACAACAAACACAAAAAACTTTACTAAATCTCGTAATATGACTTTCAATTTCCGTGATTCTCCATCGTTGTTGTGTAGCCTGTAGAGTACTGTATGTACACGTGATCGTGTTGTGTGTTGTCGACTGCTGATCAGTTTTCTTGTCTTTCTACCATTAATAGGGGATATCGTTCGGATTTTTTGTTTTATTCCTCAATCTGCGCCACTTTTGAAACTCGTGATGTGTACCCACTTTTTCATTCCTCCTCCTGAATTTTGAAAATAGCCACGGTCTTTCTTTCCTATCTCGTCTTAAAATCGTCCGGTCTGGGAGAGATAGATTTATGAAAGTTCGGGAAGAGTGGCAATGCGGGATCTGTGACAAATATAAGATTCACAGCTCTGTGTTTAAGTAATAAATGAGATTGCCCTTCGAAATGCACAGTTAATTCTACTAACAATCACAAATTTTGAGATACTGATACATTGATATTCTATTAGCCTATTCTCTAATGGCTAAAATCATCGTGTTTTGTTTCATTAGAAAATTGATGTCCTGCGAGGTTCAGAAATGTTGATGTACTATACTATGGTCGAGATACGTTGGTCATAGTTTTCATGTTTGTGGTTTGTGTTGGTTGGATTCCCGTATACACCTGTCTATTACAACCTGCGCGCAAGGTAATACGTTTCGTAAAATGTATAACCGTTAATATTGTCTTTTGGAAATTAAAATTCAAAACTACCTTCTAAATACGATTAAAACGTCATACTGGTGTGTGTCTACTTTATAATCAAGAATCAGTTATTTAAGGAAAGGGCTGTAGTGTAGCGAACGATTCCATTGTTGATATCTGCTTCGATATCATAAAAAAGCCATCAGTTTCATTTTATGGGATTTATATACTTGATTCATTATTTAGCTGCTTTTTAAAAATTTACTACAATTTAAATAATATTAATGGCCGGCTACCTCTGGTGCTGGTGTGCTCCTCGTGTGTGTGGTCCACGATACCGGCTGGACAGGTGCCCCTGTTGAGTTTTCCTCTTCATTCAGAAGGTTCCATTGGAAACAAAACCATCCATAAAACCGCCCACAAACCCACCCACAAAAAAAAAAACAAGTAAGGGGCTCGTCGGCGCTGCGCCTGACGGGAGGCGGGTCCATGATACAGCATTGTGACATCAGAGAATAGAATATAACTGCTCCCTAATGGGAAAGTGGGCTACCTAGAACCTTATTATACAACACACTCCCCATCGGACCTTAAATATATAAATTATATATATATGCATAATAGTAATTAGATATTATAGTGCTTACTCAATTCTTATTATTACATAATATATTATTATATATTAAGCGGGACACTCTACTATATATATAAGTATTATATATATATATGATACTATATTAACTATTAAATTATATATATATATATAGGTATGCATATATGCATACTATGAATATAAAGTATGTAGTTATATATATATAATATAATATATAATAACTTAAATATATATATTTACACACTTATGTATGCTATGAGCAATGGTTGATCTTTATTTTAATCCTATATATATGTAATGACTTACCACTTATTAAGAGCATATAATATAGGGTATATAATAGTATATATATCTATTGTGCTTATCCTATATGTAGTTTAAAATATTATAAGGTAGTTATCTTATTATTTTCTTTAATACTATAATATATTGTATGAAGATACCCCCTATATAATGGTCCCTGAGGGAAAAATTTCTTTGATGCGCGCGCGATGACGCTCGAAACAAATATAATATTATTATGACTCCTTCGTCCTATGCCCTTTTTTAACTAAACGAATACCCTATCTGTTGCTAGTAAAACTTTTTTTTATGTATTAGATTGTTACCACTTGCCTCCTTGTTTTAGATGTTTGTTGGTTGGTTAAGTTTTTCACTGTATTTGTTGTTTTCTACATTCTGGTATTGTCATCAAAAGTAGTCATGGTATGGTTTATTTTATTATCTTATCTTACCATTTTTTCTGATCGTCCTTTCCCTTTGATTTGTATTTATTAGGTGTCTCACCCTTTTTCCATATCCTATTATTTTACAAACTTCTTTATTCATTTGATTATTGTTATTTTATATTATTTATTATATATTTTAGTTAGCCTTATTCTAATTAATTATATTTTAACAATACTCACGAGAAGTCTTTTTGTTGTTAATTCAGTAATAATTTGCCAAAAAGGTGTAATTTATTTCAGATTTGATAGATATTTACATGTCAGTAGAAATACATGTTGGCCAACACTTGTTCATTATTATGGAATGCTCTTTTTAGAAGCTCTGTTCCTATTTAGACAGTTATCCGTTCTTTGTTCTGTTATCTGCACAGTATTAATTGAGAGTTCCAATCATTCCAGTAGAATACCACCTTGTCATCTGACATTTATTTACCTGTTATACTTTACATTTTTAGTCTCGGTTTGTAACTTTTTTTGGTTATTGCCTCCCTTTTTTCAGTGATTGAATTAATAGTTGAATCTTCGGTAATTATACTTATTTTTAATTATATTATTATTATTATTATTGATATTAATTTTATTGTATTATATATTCATTATTGGTATTAGGAAGTTGATATTGATTTATATGTATGACTCATTATTCCAATTACATTATTATTATATTATCTTATATATTATTGCCCCTTAACTTCATTGACCTTATTTGAATTTATTTATAATTTTCCTCATATCAATTGCTCTATTATTGTGGGATCGTTTATTACTTATTATTTATTATTATTATATTATTAATTATTTATATTATTATTATTATTTTATTTGATTGCACTATTTGTTAGTCTATAAAATGTCTATTAATTATTATTTATTCATTGTTAGTTATCTTTACTATTATTATATTATAATCTCGTTTATTATTCTTTATTATCGGCATTGGGCTTATACCATTAGAGTACTACTTACACAGCAACCAATCTCCTTACCAAACACATAACTCAGACTCCTGCCTTGAAACCTCAAAAAACAATACTAACTACTTTCAGTATGCATGCCCTGTGGCGTGCTTCCTATATTCTATAGGAACATTTTGACGGGGATTGATGTGATTATATACCTGCGATATCTGGTGGATCCGTACTGTACATGAGCGATCGTAGGCATATACCTCTCAGTTGACATCAGAGATGTAATATTTGCTCGCTCTATGAAGGCTACCATATCATAACAACGCCGTTCCTCAATCTTTTTTTAGGTGCCAATTAATTTCGCACAGGTTTTCTTGTACCTTGTCAGGTATACTGAATAAGACCTGCTTGGTTGTACTTTATAATTAGCTGGTATATATTATATTATATTTATATTCTTATAACTATCATATCGATTGGTGATCATAATATCTTAATTCTCATTATCTCTTTCTAACTTCCCTCTCTCCAAAAATTATCTCCTCTATCTGACGTCATTCAATAATTTTATAATCATTCAGCTCTTCGTATCATTATTTTTCTACTTTCTGCGTGAGATTTGGAAAGTGTTTAACTTTATCTCAATTCAGAAGCTTAGTATTATAATTATTTTCTTTTTATCATATAGTGAAGTTATATTCTTAGTTCCAATCTACGTAAATCTTATTAGGTACTTATTACAATGAGTTCATATATATCTGTTAGTGAATTGAAATATTTCATAAATTATGTGTTTTATATATACTCCACCATCTTTCCTGAGCGTTATTTATTAATTATAATATCTACTTATTATATATATATTACTATTACTACTACTACATATTATATTATATTACCATATATATTATTATACTCTAAATTTCATTGTAAGTTTCATTTCAGAGGCTAAACCCCCGAAGTAAACGGGTAACTATAATGCTTATGACAAAAAGATTGTATCTCGGACACAAATAGGCCAAGGATCGAACTTTTACCCCAATTTCATAGGATCGTAAGTTCTTCTCTTAAAAGATATCCTGCAAACCAAACTGCGAAACTGAGTGGTGCATTAGGAAAGGAGCGCAGAGAAAATTGATTCTATTGAACACGTGTAGTTATCTTCTTAAAGTCCCATCTAAGAGAGGGCTTGCACATTCGGTCCCGAAAATGGGCTTCTGGGGAGTACGGCTGTCTAGCGGCATTCTGCCTGAGAGGTTTGGGCATCTTGCGCTTTATATGGGATAACACATAAATCCTTCGGCGCAAAGAATATTATGTATTTATCCGAATAACCCAAAAACACTTTATTTTACAAATATGATACACGAAGAAGCAGCTATAAAAGTGACTCCAAGTGGGTTCTCTGGTTATGGCCCTCCTGAGCGAGGGTTTGTCCCAAGTATCTTCAACCACGAGTTCACATGGGGACCGGTGGATGCGGCACCGATTGCAGGGGGCCCATCCAAATTAGGAATTTTGATTTTGGAACATAAAGAGGTCGTTTACATTTTACTGCCGTCATATTTTCTCTTTCGTTACGTTCGTCTTCTCCCGTCATATTTAAAGGATTCTTCTAACCACTGATGTTAGGGCGGTTATTTACTAATATTTATTGTCTTTGGCAATTGCCCCACTAAATTTGTGCCTTCAATGTGAAATAGCTGACGACGATACTGTTCTATGTGATGCGCTCTACAACTACTGTGGGTCATATTATCCTCTGTGTTCAGTAGACACGTACTCTATTGTTTGCGTGTGGTGTTGGACTGCCGTTACTCTGTGCGTTTGGTGAGATTTTATTCTGCTCCCTGGTTGTTTTTTGTCCCTTTGTAGCTATTGTTCACCAGGGCCGCGGTCATCCGGGCGTCCGAGTCAGAAACTATGGTCAACGGATGCCCCGAGTAAGAAATCTCTCCTAGGGGTAAGCAGTGTCAGCAAGTAGCGTGGAATATCCCTCAATTTCTGACCCTCGTGTGGGAACATTTGACCCTACTGCGGAAGCCATTACTCGTATTGACTCATTTTACTTACCACTTAAATTAGTGATCCGTAATAATTTAATTAAGTTGTCCGTTTATCTAACGTTTCAGCTGCCTTCCTGGTCACTACACCACAGTACACTTTATGAAGAACGACCAAGATTTATGATATTATATACTATCGATATAAATATATATAATCTTTATATTTTAATCTAAAATGTTGTTAATGAGTTAAAAAATAATTTTAAAAAATTATTCACGATATATATATATATATATCTTATATATATACCTACACTATATATATATTGCAACTCCTTATATATATATGTACATATATATATATATATATATAAATGTCCAATAATACTATAATAATATATTTCTACGTAATCCATATATATTAACTTATGATATATTTATAGTTAATAATGCTTCTAGTCACACAACAGAAGTTTTAATTACACTGTATAGCAGCAAACTAATTATATTATATCTATATATATATATATAGCATGTTTAATAAATGAGATAAATTATAAAATAGATAAATAAAGAAATAAATAAATAAATTAAAATAAAATAAATAAATAAATAAATAAATATTAAATAATATAAATACTTTATATTTAAAATATAAATTGTAAATTAAAAAATTATGCCAAAATTAATTTTTCTCCCTTGAAATTCCTATTCCATTATAATTTAGTTAGATAAAAGCAATGCTTTTGGTAAAAAAAATTTAGTTTATACTATATATAAATTTCTAAAAATAAGTAAAATATAATAATAATAAATAAATAATATTTAATTAAATAAATAATTATAATTACACATAAATTAATATTATAATATAATTTAAATTATTTATAGTAATCATTAAAATTTAGTAATAATAATTACTATAATATATGTATTATTTAGTTATAATAAGAATTAAATACCAATAATTAATATTTATTAAAATGTAATTATAATTTTAATCAAATAATAATATTAATATTATTAACCAAATTGGGTTATAATTAATTAAGTATAATTATATATAATGTAATCTAAATATAATTTATACTCATATATTTTATATTATAACTCATTCTCTTCTCTATTATTATTTCACCTAGATATCATATTATACTTTTAAAGCAAAATCAATAATTGAAGTTGATTTTAAATTTTGAATTTAACAATACTAATAAATAAAATTTGATGGAGATGGAGCTTGAAAGTATGACTGAGATAGGGTAATGTTATGAAGTTAGAAAGATGGCAAACAAAGTTATTTACAGAAGTCGTAATATAGGAACAATGAATATACAATGTTGTATTAAGCCCAAGTTAAGCGTTCTCGCTAGCCATCAAATTTAAAAGTTTAAAACTTATTAGGGTGTACCCCAAATAGTATACACACACACACTTATGTCTGTATTTACTTTCTTACGCACATGTGTATATTTAAATATATATTTATTTAAAGTATATATACTTATATATATAAATATGATGTGTTTAGTATCATTATTTGTATTCTTTTATTTATAAAATTCTTTAATTTTTGAATGTATTCATACTTTTTTTTATGGATTCAAATGTTGGATTTGGGCAAGTAATATTATTTATAAGACTTGGTTCTTATTTTTTTGCTCTTTATTACATTAAGTTTTATTGTTAAAAAAAAATATAGTAATAATTATTGTTCTTCTATATTAATATTTTATTTATAAGTGAAATAAAAGATTTGTAATAGGGACATTATGAAAAATTTTTCAAATTTTATACTGATCACTAATAATTTAGAATATGTGTCGTTTTAAATTGGTACAGGTAATTAATTTAATACAATCACATAGCTGCGCTAATGTTTTTACTTCTAATCCCGACGTCACAATTGGGATCTCTTTACAAGATTTTGATCCTATCATAATAAGCTATTATATTATAAAAAATGATTTTTCCATTGAACACTAAAATTTTACTACAATTAAATTTTCTCTATTAACATAATTTATATAAGACTTATACATTGATCTAAATAACACCTCATACAATGAAGATAATAAGAAGAGTAATAAATGAATAATAAATAATATAATAAAAGTTACGAGAATAATTCTATTATCAACCAGCCGTACGCGTTAACATTTCTTTATATAATATAATTATTAAATATAAAATTTAATATAAAATAATAATACTAATTAATTTATTATTGAAGTCACTTTATTGACATTTCGTGAATTACTCTCTTTTTGTGCGAAATCTTAAGCAATGCGTTCAAAAGTGAATAACTGAAAAACATTGACAGATACACTGAGTGACTATTTAGACTGACCTTTTTTACCACATAGATGGCGATATTTTGACCTTGTTCCTTTTGGAGTTACCTTCTTGAGTATTTTGACGACTTTTTCATTGTAATAGAATTTTTTTTTCGTCAGAGACTAAATGGACAAAGCTAACACGAATATGCGAAACAGGGTGGGTGGAAAGTTAGAATGGATTGTTACAATTTAGAAAAGTTTTTAAAACAATTATTGAAGCTTTAAAAGAGCTTGAGATGGATCAAGATATTGAATCTTTTTCAAAAACTTCGTGTTTTGAAATCTGTTATAACGAGTGAATTTTTAATAAGTTTTATTATGATTTCAACTATATTCGCCATCACTCCCCTATTAAGTACTATATTACAGTCTCCATTACTATTGACAGCAACTTCTCTTAATCGTATTGAGAATATGATTCTTGCCTTGAAAGATTTTCGCGAAAACATCGAAAAAAATGTTCAATTTGATATTTTTTAACAGAAGTTCATTAATTAATGAAGAAATGAGAATGTCGTGTCATAAACAATGTTAAATGAAAAAATAAACAAAGAAATTGTAATTCGTTTTCTTGATGATTTTCAAACTAGTTAGAGAGCAAGTTCTTGAGCCATAGAAACATACTTACAAATTTTTGTAAAGTGATTCAATCGATATCTAATAAAATTTTTACAAATTTTTAAAAATTAATTTGATCACATTTGGATATATAAGGATTCTAGCATTTATCTTACTCGTATTGTGCACTCCATATGGATATTTCACTACTCTGAAACATCTCAAAACAAACTTTCTCAGTTATAAGGAGTGGAAAATAACAGAACTTCCTCTAATGATTGTTTATCATAGCTACACAATGTAAATGGAGGAAATTATAAATCCTTTGTGTATTATGAAATTTCTATCAATCAGATTATTTTATTTCCTTTATTCAAATAAGGATATATCAGATTATTTTTTCCCTTTATTCAAGTAAGGATATATATATATATATATATATATATATATATATATATATATATATATATATATATATATATATATATATATATATATATATATATATATATATATATATATATATATATATATATATATATATATATATATATATATATATATATATATATATATATTAAATCCTCTCCAAAAAATCTGGATACCGTCCTATATATATATATATATATATATATATATATATATATATACATATATATATATATATATATATATATATATATATATATATATATATTTTTTTTTTTTTTACTTTATATATATATAAATATATATATATATATATATATATATATATATATATATATATATATATATATATATATATATATATATATATATATATATATATATATATATATATATATATATATATATATATATATATATATATCGACCTAATATAAAGTAACGAATAACGGACCATAAAAAGTAACGATTACTTAGTCCGTTACATTAACAGAAAAACAAAGAGTCCGTTAAAAGTAATTTCGATAGTAATGGAGTAACGGACTGGTGTTCACCACTATATATATATATATATATATATATATATATATATATATATATATATATATATATATATATATATATATATATATATATATATATATATATATATATATATATATATATATATATATATAGTACATTCACTTACAATAAGACCCATTTCTTAAATACATTTTCATTTTCTTTGAGGATAAACTCTTATCACAGTTTCTGATCAAGTTTCTGTATCTCCTTTTTCATTTTTATAAATCCATAATCCTTATCTGTTGATCCTAAGAATTTCAATTTCCATGTATACGCCTTTCCTTATTTAAAACTCGAGAGAAAATTTCAATTTCTGAATTAGCCTTTATATATATATATATATATATATATATATATATATATATATATATATATATATATATATATATATATATATATATATATATATATATATATATATATATATATAAGCTTAAATTTGGATGGGTAATGTGTGTTGTGTGTGTATCTGAGGTTAAAATAGGAGAAAGAACACAAATTTTGTACGTGTAAAAAGACTTTCTGTAACATATTACAGTTTATGGCATGGTTTTTATGCACCATACTTTGCATTCAAATAATTAAATAAATAGGAAAACACACAGACACAATCATATGAGGCAATATTATTCGAAACTAAACCAACACATATTCCTTTAAAAAGTTTCGACTTAAAGAAAAGTTTAATGATAACAAAATTTAAATCCAATAACTGTTGAATAGATCAAAATATGCAATTTTAACTTTGAAGTGAGGATATCTCACCAAATCAATAATATGTGAAAATGTCAGCAAAATATCTAACATGGTTTACCGCCGAGTAAATAGGTTCTGACGAAGAAGGGGAATATGATAAGGGCTTTATATATATATATATATATATATATATATATATATATATATATATATATATATATATATATATATATATATATATATATATATATATAAATAATAGTTTATAAAACGATTTCGGTTTCACAGTTCAATAAAATTTTATCAGAAAAGAATTTATTTAGACAATAGCGACTTGTATGAGTTGGTGATCTTTAGATATTTTTTTGTTTGTGAGGTCAGTTATTAGAACACGACTGGTGTAAGCAGACAAATGCCTTAAGGAAGGAGAGATTATATTCAGAGAGAAAAATAAACTCAGTTAAGAGGTGTCTGAAAAGTAGGTATCACACGGCGATCAAGCCTGTAGTCACCAATAATTACACAAAAGTCATAAGATATGCCTCTTGGATTGTGAAGACGAGACAAGATATTTGAAATACCTTTGGAAAAAGGGGAAGAGCTCCAAAGTCACGTAGTAAAGATTAAGAGTCGAGGGTTTCAGAGAGTGAACTGTTGTTAATTCTTTTAGCATTAAGACTGACCAAGTTCAGAAGATAGATAAAACCAGAACCAATTCAAATACGAGACACACTCTATAGAACAATAAGATTCTTGTATAAATATGGTAGCTGTGTGACAGAAATTCACGCAGAGTGAAATGAATTCCCAGCTTCTTGGAAATACCGATTTTAAAAAGTTATGCTATTTCCAAAATAATTATTTAATTCATTTAATTAACACTTAACTCCAAGAGTGTTTATATTGTCAACAACTGTGACTTTGAAGGAGATGGGAAAGTTGGACAGGTGTCGAATAAAGTGTAAAACTTCGAAATAGTACATTCTAATAGCATCATAGGCGAAATGATCTGTACGAAATAGAAAATCTAAACGTAGTTTTACTTACCACAGTAGAGTCTTTATTCTTTTCGAATTATCAAGCTAGCTTAATTTTTTGATATAATTTTGGGAAAAAACAAATTCGATGGTTCCGATATTGAAAACATTTACCTATTTTTGCAATATTTGATAGACTAATTTAAATTTCATTTTATTTTTGAGAGTTAGTGGATAAAGATGATTCAGGAATGCTTGTAACACTATAACATTCCTTAACATTCACGAAACGCGCTAGGGTATATAGGCAAGAGGAAGACAGGTTAGGAGAAATTCACATCACTGAACGGTAAACTAAGAAAGTTCTATCAAGCTTTAATACAAATGTTTCTGTAACGTTATCACAAACAGAGAGTATGTAATTAGTGCGAATATCTTCTATTATGCTCGTGATAAAGCTGTTGTGAAAAAGCAAAAACAAGAGACGATTACTACAGAAATCGTTCAATTGACTATTGCGTAAATACATTTTGATCTTCTAGTATTCCAATAAACAGGCGAGGATTTAAGAGAACCAGGGAGAAATAGCTAGGATTTTGCTCATGTTACGTCCAACTTCCAAGATTACAACTTTAAAACTAAAAAAAAATTCTTATTCGAATCTTAATTTTGATGTAGCATCAGTTTTTCACAGAGCACATGACCCGCTTAAAATCCAAATGCTTTTATGTAGCTTCATATGATTCTGAGCCTTATCGAAATACAAACTATTATGATAAGCTTTTAAAAAATGCAAAAATTATATCAGGAGAGATGAAACTGTTATCAATATGATAGACGACTTTGGTGGAGACGTTGGAGAAGTATAGAGGCAGATAAGTAAATATTCAAGAAGGGTACGTGACTAATATATATATATATAATATATATCTCTCTCGGTATTATTATATATATATATATATATATATATACTTATTATATATAGTATATTATATATATATATATATATTATATATGTATAGTATATATATATTATTATTATATATATATATATATTATATATATTATATATTATATATATATAATTATATATATTATATATATATATATATATATATATATATATATTGTATGAGACATTTAATTCATAAGAAATCTCAGGTCAAACAGTAGTCCATTTGTGCTTTCATTCCCATCTTCCTTCTTTTATCTCAAATTGCATGCGAATTTCAGTTCTTAAAATAACGTAATATGTAGTAAAATAAAAGAAATTTAAAAACAATTTCACAAAGAAAAATTAACAGTGTAAAAATATGTCACAATTAAGATGTTAAAAATCTGTAAATAGGGTTAAAATAATCCTTTTAAAGATAGGATTTGCAAACTAATAAAACATAAATAACACAGCATTAGACATGTATTTTACAATGCAATACAGCATAGCGTAGAACAAGAAAAAAAATCTTACTTTTAAGCTTTTTCAGGCATTTTATAATGTCCTGCAAATATAATGTCAAAAAACTTTAAATCCAAATATATATAAATATATAAGTTATTCTATTATTTTACAAGAAAATATACAGTACAAGACAATTAACATATGGATGGGGCTTTCCAAGTTTTAATATTAAAGACTAGTGATATTTTTAAAGCATTATGATTTTCATTATGTATGCTTTTCCTCAAAAAAATTTCAGAATCGAACCAGCAGGTTTACCATTCTTGAAGTATCTTGAAAAGTCAGTTAATTTTCTTTCATGTACTAATTTCTTTTTAAAAAAATCTTAATAAACAGTTTATTAAAAAGTTGTTTCACTGCTAAAAAAAAAGCATTATTATTAATAAAATTGTAAAAGAATGATTGAAATTAAATCACTCGTCAAAATATTTAATTTTTCTAAACGTTTCTTGTACTCCGAGTTATTCATTTTGTCATTGGCATACAGAAAAAAAAACCAAATAACTGATGTTTGATTAGTCAAGGCCATCAAACTTTCATTTCATTGAACTCTCTTATACAGATTTAATAATAAAAAAAAAAACGGAGTAGGGGACTGTTTTTCGTTTCGTATTTATCATTTACATATTCTTCATGAAAAAATATTTTAATATGAAAAGAGCAAAGAATTTATTTGAGATCGTTTGAAACTTAAACATATGAACATTTTTAAGCAGTTCAAACACCAAATAACAAAGAATTACGCAAAGCGCTTTCAAAATTTTCAAAGTTTATATAAATATTATATATATATATATATAATTATATATATATAATATATTATATTATATTAATATATATTAGTATATATTATATTATATATATTATATATAATATATATTATAGATACTATATATATATATATATATTATATATATATACTTATATATGGTGGATTGTGCCCTAAAGACTTCGAGTCGGTCGGACGAGAACGTCGCGTCGTGGTGGTTCCTCTAAACTCTAAAGGACAAACCTTTCCTCACCTACTGCGGGAGGTGCGATCCTAGGGATCGTCAATCCAGAATCATCTGGGCTCAGAGGTATCCGTTTACACTATTTATCCACTTTTTTTGAACTTGGGATGCACAAGTCCACTGGACGCGCCCAAACTCTTCCTATTAGCCGGAGATGTAGAATTAAATCTCAGGTCCCAGAACATACTTATATCTGTCCCATGGTCTGCTACTTATGTGTGACTCGCACCAGAAAAACCCATTCCCCATCCCTATAACTCAATCAACTTACCTCAACTAAATGTGAGCGGTATAAAAAACAAACGTAAATACAACATACACATAACACTTATTCAAGAATCCAGCATTACCCAAAATCATATCTACCTGAATTTTCTAACTATACAACTCAAAGACAAGACACGAACCCACCGAAACATAGCCTTATCCACATTGTGCACATATATCAAATTCCGAAACTACCACACCTCACAACAACAACACACCTCACACCTCCCAACCATGTAACGATGACCAAATTACCAGTTACCATTCAATGAAAAACAAGTCAACAGAAAACATACAATTTAGTTTATTTTATATATATATATAGTATTAATATATATTATATATATATATATATATATATATATATCATATATATATTATATATATATTATATATATATATATATCTATATATAATACTATAGTTATATATTTCTCCATCATCTACATCCCAACCACTGCCTGCAAGGTTGTTTCCTAAACCTGTCCCCTATAGCACAATTACAACTAGTTTCAAAGGACTTTGAAGAGTTAAATATTAATGCTGTTGCTTTCTGGTGGCAAACACACACACACACACACACCAAGAGGCGATGCACATATAGACAACTTACATTTCACTCTGTATCCCAAACAACCGAATCAACCTCACTCGCCGACCTTAACAATATAACCAAAACCCAGGCATCCCCTGACATTATCCTTCTGCTCCCCCAAAATTCAAGTCACCACAACCTGGCTAACTTTTCCTGCTCTCTCCTTAGATCACATTCCATTACTAATCACAATTCAACATAAACACCCTACACACGCATCTTTTAAAATAAAACATATGTATCATCCACAAGAAATCAAACTGGCAAGCTTTTACAGACCTCATAGAACTAGATTTACACTCCTTTCAAATAACCGATTTTTCCTCTCTCAACAAAGCAACCCAACACTTCAATAAAATAATTCTAAAAGCATCAAAAAAAAAAAATTCATCCCACATGGCCACCGTAAACAATTCAACCCAAACTTTTCACCTGAAATTGACACCCCCATTAAACAAAGAAACTCTTATCAGGCACAATTGACAACCGAATCAAGACCAATTAAACCAAATTATAAACCTCAACAATAGAATAAACCAATCTAATCATTATAACTTAGAGAAAAGAATTCTCAACAGTATACCCAAAGTCACAAACACTAAACCACAGACAGGACTAGCACTACAAAAATATTTCGAACATTAAAAAAAATTTACACTTCACAAACTCAACCCCCAAAAATTCACGAAGCCATCTGTAAACAAAACAACAAAATCTCCAGCCCGAAAAACCATTGCAATATTCTTATGTCACACTATTCGAAATTAGTCACAAACCCCCACTAACAGACAAATAATTAAACGACTTAAAATGTTGAAAATCAGCCAAGAAGGCTCCCCCCATTCACTCCTTTAGAAGTATTCAATATTATTAAAAACCTTAAAAACTCACAAGCAGTAGGATCCGACCATATATCCAATATTCACCTCAAACACCTAGGTACCAATGCTATCACAGCCCTTACACAAATATTTAACGTTGAATTGCAAACCAACGCTCTACCACTTTTTTGAAGCATGAGCATATAATACCGATATTAAAACCAAACAAACCAGCTTCCTACAGACGTATATCCTTACTTTCTACAATATCCAAAGTATTTGAATAATTAATCCTCTTATTTCCCCCTCTTATCCCGCTATCAGACTCACAAAATGGTTTTCGACTCCTAACTGATATAACCCAACACATTCTCACGGGTTTCAATCAAACTACTCCTTCTCGACGTAGTCTCCTTGTAACAATATACATCATCAACAAGGCATTCGATACAGTTCCCTTCACCTTTTAATAATCAAAGTCTTAAACACAAACATAACCATCAAAGACAAAAAAATTCCTATCCATTCGCACAGCTAGAGTTATCCGAAAACAACATTTCTCTCGTTCATACAAATTATTAAATGGAGTCCCCCAGGGGCCATTCTTTCACCTACACTCTTTAACCTTTTTATGCATGACTTCCCTCATTTCACTTTCCCTTCCATAAATATTATTAGTTATGCTGATGATCTAACAATCACAGTTCAAAATTCCTCTATAAATACGAATATACGTATAATATGCAGAGAATTGCGACAATACATAAACCAACTGAAACAATGGCTAACAACGAACAGAATGACTTCATCACCTCAAAAATCCATTATTACCTTACTCACCCCAGACATAGGAGAATCTAACGATCACTCAGCAATATTCCTATCAAACAATAAACTCCCTTTCAGCAAACAACCCACCATTCTAGTTTGACCTTTGACACTCAAATGACATTCACCCTTCACATCAAAAATATCACTTCAAGAGTCACACATAAATGAACTGAAAACCCTAACTGGAACAAACTTGTCAACATAAAGAAACTCTCTCAATCAAAACAGACAACCGTCTCAAATTATCACAATTACTTGGGTCCAAAAGTTACATAATCATAATATTAAGAAATTTAGTTAAAGCTGAAAATAGAAGGGCAAATAATAACAGACTGCCTTCTCTCCACACCCATCCATCATCTACTAACTGAAACAAAAATTCTCGATTTCAAAGTCCATCTTGACATGATAAGCTGACAATTTTACAGTAAATCACTCTCAATAGATCACCTCCTGCATCAAACATTACAACACCCCCCCCCCACACACACACACATACCCAGATACTCATATTACTAAACACACACAAACACATACACACACACACACCTATACACACACAATTAACTATAAGAACGACCTCAGCATATCCAAATAATTACCGACTTCAAACACGTCATCCAAAAATACCCCATTACAAAACAACGTTGGACCGGTCAAACCCAACTATGCTGTTTCCGGTCTCCGCTCTGAGTACTCCCTCCCTTCAAGATACAAATTATCACGAAGTCAATAAAACACAGCTTCATCCTCCACACGTCCAAAATATGTTTTCCAGACTAACGACGACACAGAACATCTCTTGAATAGACTGATCGTTGCCTTGATGGACAATAACGTACAAAACTCTCAGTTATTTCTAACGGATCTCAGGGCTCGCCCTGCTATGGTCGCACAATTTCTCGAGGTAGCTCGTTTTTCGTAAGGAGAGAAGAACGTCGACAAAATATATATATTATATATATATATATATATATATTATATATATAAATTCTTAAGAATTAATTATTTATATTTTTTTTTATATATTTATATATACGAGAACTTGAGGTATATATATATATATATATATATATATAACGAAACATAAGGCAAGAAAGAATTGAAAACCTTTATTGGCAACTTTTCGACCCGACTAGAGTAATCCTCAGGTCTACAAAATAAATATTAAAAAAAAAAAACCCGGGAATTATTTATCCTAACGCCTTTCACCAATTTCAAAGAAACGTACTTTCCGATTTTCATGAAATTTACATGAAATGTTTAAAATAAGATAAGAAAAAAAACGTTAAAAAATCGGGAAAACAACCTAAAAAAAAGTATGAAGTCTTCTCAAAATTATTATTTTTTACCTTGTAAAACTTTTTTTTTTAATATAAAGTTCACACCTCACCGGCAGAGCCCTATTCTAGGGTGGGAACTTCTCTAGGTAATTTCTACCTAGAATCCGGACTAGGGATCGAACCCGTGCCCTTGCCATGCGACTCAGTCGCTCTACCGATTAAGACACGGTAGCGTCAAAACTACTTACTGCCACATGCTTCTTTATTGAAACTCTTTTTACACATGGTGTTAAAGCGATATTTAATTATTTTTCCTACCACTCACGGATCAGGGCATATGGAGAGCAGAAATCCCCATAGAAAAATGTTCGTGTGTCATGCATTTGTCAATCGTGAGCTCCTTTCGACAGATTTTATTAACTTTTTTCTAATTGAAAACATTCGTGGTAAAAAAATATTTTGAAAGCAGCATTTTAAGGGATTGATTGAACAAGACAGAGGTGAATGAAGATAGGTTGCGAAAGGAGAGGGTAAAATGGGGGCAAAGTGTGAAAAAAATAAACAGGTATTTCATGGATTGCAACTATCATATAGTATATAATATAATATATAATATATATAATATATATTATAATATATAATTCATAATATAACATATAATATAATCCAATATCCTATATAATAAGGTTTTTTCTTCTTTTCACCCTTCTTCATTTAGGGCTGTTCATAATTTACCTAACGCTGGAAGAAGAAGAAGGAGGACCCTTTGGTAATGTTATGAAGAAATACAAATGAGTTAGGCTTAAGGTATCGTGTTTCTAAGGCTACCTAACTCTTAAATATTAAGTTTTTAACCAAAATATAAATAAAATAATAAAATAAGCTTAATATTTAATAAATAAAAAAATATAAGGCGCCATTTTGGACAAGAACCATCAAATATCATTAGCAAGTTAATAATATGATTTTGGAAGTAGCTTTAACGTACTACAGCTGAAGGATAATTTTCAGTATTTCGAACTACTACTTTGATTAACGTGATCTACACCTCTCTCACACTCGCAATATAATATTAATATGAATAATTCAATAATAATAATATATAAAAATAAAAATAATAAATAATAAAAATAAGCGTTATTATACTAAAAAAAGTACAATAATGATAATGCTAAAACATTATAATAATAATACACTCATAAAAATTGCAAAGAACAATAATATTAATTATTATTATCATATAATAAAAATAAAACAACTGAGTTAATAATAATAATAATTTAATAATAATAATAATAATAATAATAATAATAATAAAATAATAATAATAATAATAATAATAATAATAATAATAATATAATAATAATAATAATAATAATAATAATAATAATAATAATAATAATAATAATAATAATAATAATAATAATAATAATATAATAATAAAATAATAATAATAAAATAATAAATAATGGTACGATATCTGTTAAAAATGATGTAGTAGACGCTAAAAATGTAGAGCGATAATAAATAATAAGTTAATAATAATAATAATAATAATAATAATAATAATAATAATAATAATAATAATAATAATAATAATAATAATAATAATAATAAAATAATAATAATAATAATAATAATAATAATAATAATAATAATAATACATTTGTCCTCGAGCCCCCAAAGTTCTCTCTTAATGACATTCCTCAAACAAACATATCCCTCTCTTTTTCTTAGACTTCAAAAACTGATAATAATGCTTCCAAAGTCTTTCCACTCACGTTGCCGACATAATGGAACATTTTAGCTCTTCCCATTCCCATATCATACTTCTTTCCCTTAAGGAAATAAAAAATGGAAGGCCAAATAATAAGAATAAAAGAAGAAGAAAAAAGAAAAAAAAGAGACGAAATGCCGAGGAAAGTTATAGGCTCAGATATATTTTAAATAAAAATCCAATAGAACGCGCAAAGAATATTAAACTAATAGACGCTGTAAAACTATGCATCATAATTATTTATATAACACATTTTCTATCAAGATTACTTGCAGTAAAAGTGGAAATGATAAGAAAATGTGATTATCTTAACGAACACAAATCATATATATATATATATATATAATATATATATATATATATTTACTAATAATAATATAGTATATATTATTATATATATATTTAATAAATATATATATATTATATATACTATATATATATATATATATATATTATGTGTATATATATATTTTATATATAGTGTGTTATATATATTATTATAATATTAATAATATATATTAATACATTAATTAACGTGACGATAAAACTAACATACATCACATATGAATCGACTGCGTACGTCTCCCTTAGCTCTAAACAATACTCTTAAGTAATCAGACATATATATGTATACTGTATGTTATGTATATTAATATATATTTATATATAATATTATATTAATATTTATTATATATATATATATATATATATATATATATATATTATATTATATGATATATATATATATATATATATATATATATATATATGATTATATATTATATATATAATATATATATATATATATATATTATATATATATATATATATATATTATATAATATATTATATTATATATATTTATATATATATTATATATATATATAGATATATATATACATATATATATATATATATATAACTATTATATTATATATATATAATATAATAAGTATTAAATATATATATATATTATATATATATATATATATAATTTATTAATATATATATATATATATATATTATATTATAGTATATTAATATATATAATTATAGATAATACTAATATCAATATAATAATAATAATAATAATAATAAAATATAAATAATAATATAATGAATAAAGGGAAGTCTCTAGCTTTACATTATATTAAAAATAAAATTTCCTCTATAAAAATTTCCTATCGAAATAGCAAATAAAACATTTCGAAGCAAAGTTTCTCTATAAGTGTATTCTATTACACATTTCACGTAACTTTGATTTCAATTCGGCCTCAAATTGCGAGGAAACGGATTCGTGTATCAACGCATATTTCCATTCGTATTTCAATTGACGCTTCAATGACGTTATCAATAAACTCAGGCATAGGGATTATCCTTCACTGTCTTTTCATTCATCACATTTTCTATTTCTCTCTCTCTATCTATGTGTATATATTATTATATATATATATATATATATACTTATACTATATATATATATATTATTATATTATACTTATATTATATTATTATTTTATATACTATATATATATATATATATATATATATATATATTTAATTATATATTATATAATTGATTGAGGATTAAATTTAAAAAGGGATCGATTAAAGTAAGGAAAAAAAGTCTTCTCATACTCATTCAAGGGTTCGCATTTTCTTTTATGAAACTTTCTTTTAATTTCAATTAATTTTTAAATGTTCTGATTTTTTATCAAATGTTGATGATTTTTTTCAAGTCTATAAATAATGAACTCCTTTTCACGATTTTAACGTATTAATTAATATATTTTTATTAGTTAAATTGTAACTTAATTAAATTAATTAAAACTTTTGTAGATGTAATAATATGTAATAATATGTGTGAAATTTAATGCAAAATTTTACTCCTAACAAGGATTTTGATTGTTAAATTATATATAATATATTATTATATATATTTTATATATATATATATTATATATATTATATATATATATATTATATTTATAATATAATATATTATATATATATATTATATATATTAAGCTCTCCTAAAATCTATAATAACTATAGGTACTCTAGCCTAATAAGTTATATATAATATATAATAAATATAGGTGATGTTCAATAAAATTAAATGATAAATTGTTACCATCTTCT
>JABUQX010074031.1:0-20340 GCA_015478945.1 Trachelipus rathkii | reverse complement strand
TTTTATATTATAATGTATTTATGATGTTTTATTACATACCTATCTAAAATCAGTAAATATCTAGATAAAATTACACTACCAACATATCACACACCTATATCGTCTCTGTATCATAATAGTTATCGTTAATCTTAAATTATTGATCTAATTTAATCTAATGATCATATATTTAGATCTATTGATCTATTTAGTTAAAGGTCAAATTTTCTTTATACGTATAAATATAATATAGGTTTCTTGAGATATTATAAAGAAGGAAAAAGAAAACAGGTTTTTAATTTAAAGCGTTTTACATAATAAGTAGCAAACCCCTTACATAACGTTATAACATATACAATTTTTAGGCATCAAAATATATTTACAATTTTATAAAGCAACATTATTATTAAAAAACATATAATAAAATTAATAATACACGATATAACAGCCACATAAATTATGACCTTGATGGGGGCTGCACAGGGACTAAAAGCATACAAGTCATTTTAGACTAGTATTTGTTTAGTATAACATCTATTATATATTTAAAAAAGATGTACATAATGGATCAACTAAACTAAAATCTAAATGCAGAACAGTACACTATAGGAATTGAGAACCAACAAAGTCCATTTTTAAAGTTCGTTAGATGAGCTTTTGGACTTTGCATAAGCATGTTGCAGTTCTAGTCAAGTCCATTTGGCGCTTGAATCTGACATCGCATCAAGGGTAGACATCTGTGATTGAAAGATACCAGCCAGGTCCGTGAGGGCTTCGGTCTTATCACACACTTGACAGCATTCGAGTTTCTCATATAAACTAAGCGAAATTTCTTAATGTATCCCTTAAATATTACTCCTCTCTCTTCTCGTTCTTCCGAAGCTCTCTTGGCCATTTTAATATCCTTCTTCCATTCAATCTTAATAATTCATAGATTATATTCCGTACTCTGTCAATCTCAATGATTTTTGGGGCATGTTCAAGATACAACCAGAAACCGAGATCTGAGGAATGTCAAACTTTATGTCCAAATTTGGAGACTCAAATCCTAATGTTCTTTTCTTAGGATTATGTATGTATTCATGCATTCTATCATTCTCGTCTTCTCTGCAGTCCTGAATAGACTCATTCCTTCCTCAATCTCGACTAGTGATCGACTCGTTAGTGCATCTCTTCTATAACATTCTCTCTCGTCTCTCTGTTTCTTCTCCTAACGCTCATATAGTCGGAACGATCAACCACCGTATCCCGTCGTTCTCTTCATTCTCGTCTGCAACATTCACCATGCTATTTGCCAAATAATATCGTAAAAAGGACGCGAACTATTGAGAATGTGAGTCTTCATTATATCATTTCCCATATATCCAATCTTTTTCGTCTCTTCTCACCGCTCTATCTATGGCTTGTGCGTCCCCTATTTTCACATTGTTATATCTGCATTACCTCAAGACTCTCACGAATGGGTACAATTTAAAGGCTCTTCCGACTTTCCATAGCGTCCACGAATACGCATTGTTGTCTCTTTACAACCCTATTTTCATTCTATCACTCTTCTTTTTCTCTTCTGATGTTCATGTTACCGTTGCGAACAATGTTAGGTTTTATCTTCATATTGCTCGCTCATAACTTCCTCTTGGGTAACGTTAAATTTTTAGTCTCATTCTTCTTGATTGATATTTCTGCGTTTCTCGTTTTCTCTGTAATCGGTCAAACAGTAAGATTTTTCTCTATTTTCCATAATGTTCTTCACAAGGGGTATAATGTCACTTACGTATATTATAAGATAAGCATCCAATTAAATTTAAAGATAGGCTTTGGAGCTGTAGTTAGTTGTGGCCAAAACAGCACTTTTAACATTAGAAGAAATTCAGTGTGTAGATCTTAGTTAATCCTGATGCGCGGTGTTCACTTGTAGGTAGCAATAAGTCTTTCTTGAGAACATATATCTCCATTTACACGAACATAATATTCATACGTGTTCATTTTCAGATTTAGCCTGCCACTGGTCTCGTCTGTTTTGTCTTTTTCGCATCTTTTAAATATTGCCTTAATAGCCACCTGATTGCAGATGAGATTCCTTTTGCATCTTGGAGAATAATTTAAGTTAAATGTTTTCAATATTACTTCGATCACAGGGTACACTTGCAGCTGACTGCCTCCTCAGAGGTTCTCTACTTCTAACAACACCTCAAAGTTGATTAAAAAACGATGAAACCAGGCAAATTTGTCTCTGCCTGGATACTCATCGTCTTTCGGCTTCCTCTGTGAGATTCTGTACTCATGCCTCCATTTTTACTAACTGGTCTCTTCAGATATATCACACAACACATTCGAAGTGTGTCAACGTATTACTTTTCGTGTCAGAAGTACCTGGGATTTGAAATTCAAGAGGTACATCTGTATTTGTGATGCGCCATCTGAAGCAGGATTTACACTAAATAAAGGAGGATTCCACTCTCTTCAACACTGATCTGTGTAGGGCTTCACCTGCAGCACGCACATCTAATTCACTCTTACAACAATCTGGCACTGGAACTTGGATGGAAGGAGATGCCTATCTTGCTGGTAGCACATCGCGTCAGTATGTATAATGAAGGGAGCTCTGTTTAACATTCTATTTCCCTCTTATATACGAAATAGTTACTAGGTTGTCAGCTTAATGCTCAATACGCTTATACTATTTCGGACAATTACGTTACCCCATCGCGAGTTTTCTATTCTACCTGTAAATTCATACGTTTACCTACTTAACAATGTTATGTAAAGAGCAAAACACGTCAATACACTTTCTTTAGTGGTCGCTTTCCTATCTTCTCTTATCGGCTTTTTTACGGTAACCTACCACTTGCAACCAGTCCCTCTTACGTCGTACTTTCTTTTAACATCATCTAACATTTCGTCGAAGCATCGGCAAGTCACGTTTTTAACTGCTGTTCGAGGCTCTAACCCCAACCACCCATAATCATCTTTGGAAAGTATTATACCTGTTAGCTACTTCTTTTAGCAAGGTATTACCTCCAGATTAAACAATGGATAGCACGTCGAAACAGTGAAGCAAAAAATCCACCTAAACCATATCCTTCTGCATCTTAACCCCTGACAGACTCTTCTCCTCTTTCCATTATTATTATTACCATTATTTAACGGAGCTTCTTTCTTTATATGTATCCCTCTCACCACACCGCTGCGATCCGTTTTTTCGCACTTGACTTCGGAATTCCGCCATGGTTGCTTCTTCGCCATCCAGTTTTCTGAGTCAAAAAATATCTTTACATGGGTTAGGGTTTATCGTATTGGCGTTAAATTTCGCGCGGGCGCTTTAGATGAGGAGGTTCAACTGCTCGCTAGCAGCGTTGTCCGCTCGCCGTCCCCTGAAGGGGTGACCCACCCCTCTAAAAAATGAAACGTGTTCGTAATTGGCTGAAATTTGGCGAGAGGATTCAGAGTTTGAATTTCTAAAAATACTTGATATGTGAATCTGTGGAGTTGGCCGGCACCGGTTCTGAGCCACTGCGGCTGCCGATTAATTAACAGTCCCGTATACAACAATGAGGTGTCCTTATATGGGTTTATCCGACGGTCCGTAGAGTTTCAATATGTGGGTTATACAGATCGTGCGGTGGTGTCTAGGGCCCCTCAATTAGGGGGGTCTCGACTGAAACAGAGCACAGAGTGCAAAACAGAAAGGAGGAACGAAAGAAGGATGAGAGATGAATAAAAGAAGGAAAAAGGAGAAAGGAGTCTGGATCTATAGAGTTTGAGTTGACAATTCGGGGCAATGCGCGCACGTGCGATGTTTAGTTTAATAAATATTTATGATGATATCAATATTTGTGGTCTTTATATATGTTATAAGGATGTAGATCTCGTCAACGTAAGGATGTTTGACGACTACCTAGAGCGCAAAGAAGGTAGCGTCATCAGGCTCCTGGTCGATGCGGGGTGCGCGCCCGCAGGCGCGCAAGCCAGTGCAATCCGCCGCGAAACCGACGCGTGCGCGCGCCCGCAGGCGCGCCCGCCGGCGCGATCCGACGCGTGTGCGCGCCCGCCGGCGCGAACCGCCGCGGAAGGGGCGCGTGCGCGCGCCCCCGCGTCCTGCATATGCGAACCGGTACGAGAATGCAAACGTATTCTGTTTTTTTTTTTTTTAACTTAATTTTTTTTTTTTTTCAAAAATTTATTATTTTTTATTTTATTTTTAATTTATTTTTTGTTTTTACTAAATATTTTAAGCTTTTCATGTTTATAGTGTAATTTACGTTTTTAATACACTAAAATCAGTAAATCAGTAAATCATTACCATCATCCAACCCTCCCTCTATCCATATGTGATCTATTGATCTATTGATCTATTGATTTTACTCTCCCTCAGCAGGATACGAACGCTGGACTCCGCGTCGCGGGGGAAGTGGGAAACACAGCCGAGAGCTTTATCACTAAGCCATCCACTTTCCGATTCCATAATCTAGTTGATTAAGTCAAATTTTTATTAAAATTGTTATGTTTTTTACATACCCTAAATCAGTAAATTCATAACCATACGCAGGATCCCAACCCCTCCCTCTATCCATATGGATTCTAGTTGATCTATTGATCTATTGATCTATTGATCTATTGATCTATTGATTAAGGTCAAATTTTTTATTAAAATTGTTATGTTTTACATACCCTAAATCAGTAAATCAGTAAATCACCCCATCATCCAACCACCCGTCTGTCCATCCTCCTGTCCTGTCGTGATCTATTGATCTATTGATCTTATTGATCTATTTGATCTATTGATCTATGATTCAATTTTAATTTTTATTATTAAAAAATTGCTATGTTTTACATACCCTAAATCAGTAAATCAGTAAATCATACCATCATCCAACCACCCTTCTGTTCATATGTGATATATTGATCTATTGATCTATTGATCTATTGATCTATTGATTAAGGTCAAATTTTTTATTAAATATTGCTAATGTTTTGCATTGCTCTAAATGCACTAAATCATAACCATCATCCAACCACCTTCTGTTCATATGTGATCTATTGATCTATTGATCTATTGATCTATTGATTCAGGTCATATTTTACATACCATAAAACAGTAAATCTGTAAATCACAGATCCCCAGTATCCTCCCCTCCTTCATCCTTCTCATCCACGATCTATTGTTCTATTTGAGCTAGTGAACCCTTTATAATATAAATGCAAACCTTTTCTTATTCATTAGTGTCTTCGGGGTGTCAATCTAGAATTGGACGTTGGTAAATTTTATGTTGCGCGTGCGCCCTGCTACATGGTCTGTGTGTCTGGTCCTACGGGTGTGGGAAACATTCCTCGTGTATTAAACCATTTTAAAAGAGGTTGGAGATTTTTGAAACAAACAACCCTGTTAAACATCATTTGGTGTTACAGTGTTTATCAGAAAAAAGTTTAAAAAGATAAACAAAGATGTAATCCAATTTCACAAAGGGTTATATGACATAAAAGCTCTTCAATGTTTACCAGGACATAAAAATTATAATCCTTGATGATTTGATGCATAATTGATGAGGATATAGCCAAAACTTTTCACTGTTTCTCTCATCAATTTAAAACATCACAGTAAATTTTTTTTAACTCGAGAATATCTTCACCAGAATAAGTATATGAGGGATGTGTCTTTAAAAACACGCAGTATTTAATCTTGTTCGGCCAAAGAAGGTCAATGTTGTGGCTACCCAAGATGTTCCCTACTCAACGTAAAGAGTTCCTAAAAGTAAATAAAGAAGTTACTCTATACCTCATGGTTATTTACTCTGTGAGCTTCATCTTAAGAACACGCATAGAGTGTTACTGCGTACTAATATCTTACCTAACGAGATTGAGACAATATACATACCTGAATAATGAGCACTCTAGTAGCTGATTATTTACCTCTTATGAGAAAATTTAAAACCCTGAAACCTTCAGAAAAACGTAAACTGATCTGTGAAGATGAAAAATTTAATTACAATGTATAGCAGAAGTATGCTTAAATCTTATAAAAATGTTCCTTTAAACAGACCTCAGAATTTAAAGCTACGTCGTCAGAAACATCATTAAAAACTTGCTGGGAACGTAAGAAACTTAAAAATAAAAAAGAAGCTATTATCAGAAAGGTGGAGGTGTGTTCCTACCTTTACTCTTCTTTCCCGTCTGTGAGTAGCACCCATAACCAAGTGGGCTTGCTCAGTGCTGAAGAAGGTAGTGGTCTTTACACCCTACATGCGATATGAGATAGATGATAATATAACACATTCCCGCAGAATTAGCGTCATCAATACTACACCACAACAACAACAACTAACAACAACACCAACACACACACAAACAACAAACCAGCATCAACAGCAACACAACAACCATTGAAAGACCTCATCAAGCCATCACTGCAACAGGATCGGATATAGCCGCTGCTATCAACCGATTGATTCAACACAGACCGTTGAGTTTATATGATCCTCAGGTTGAACAATGCAGTATAAAGTGAGCGCATGTACAGAAGACTGCACTCAAGAATATATTAAAACACTGTACTGTATGTTAACATTCATGAAAAAAGTATCCTATATCAATAAACGTAGAAAATTAGTAATCTAAAAGTTTGTAACAGGCCCATCTCTCTTCATTCCTCTTGTTGCAAGATTTTAGCCGTGGTGAACAAAGAGAAAGAATAAGTTAAACAATGTACTCAGGAAAGCTTGCCTATGAGGAGTACAGAAAGGTATAGCGCTATATATATTTTAAAAGATCAGACATTACAGTGGAATGAACTTCGTCAAATCATATATTGAGGGAGAAGGACATAGTTGGATCGAATGATATGTTTTGACTGTGATTCCGATCTCTCTCGTTATTCGGAAGAGACTCTGTAGCAGGATGGAACAGGATAAAACAAGAACTCAGACTAATAATTTTCCGAGAACTTTAATTCTGAAGTCTAACACAGAAGATTAGGCTGATGTGCTCGGATAATATTTGCCAATATCCTCCTAGACGCTGATGCCAAGCCACTTCTGGTCTTTTTTCAGGTGTGTCTTTTCGCATCGGATAGATTTAAAGTATAATGTTAAGTAGAAGCACATTAACCTTCGAGTGTAGGAAGAATAGGAAAAAAAACCAACATCGCACAATGGATTTAGTTCATACATTTTTATATGATGATATTTGTAATTTAAAATTTATGCCATATATTCTAGTGTTTATCTTTCTGTATACACTTGCTATTGTTTTTTTGTTTTTTTAGATTTTTAAAAAAAAATAGTTAATATTTATTTTGTAATTAAAAAAAAATAAAATATTTCATATATACATTTGATTTTTTATATCACCTTTTGGTATAAATGAATATATTTTTATTGTTAAATGTCAATTGGTGAATCATGGAGGCCTAAGGAAGCGGGTCCGATAAAATATTAACTTTGATGTGAAACAGCCATACAGTTACGGAGGTTTTTCAAGGTTGGCATCGAAAGTTTCCACAATATAAAAAAGAATTGAAAAAATATTTAGAAGGCGAGGATGCATTTACCCTTCATAAACTTGTGTTATATTTCATCTTCTCATAATCGCTGTAGGGTAAGACCACTACCTTCTTCATCACTGAGCAAGCCACTTGGTTATCAGGGGTGCTATAACGGAAAAGAGTAAAGGTAGGAACACACCTCCACCTTTCTGTAATAGCTTCTTTTTATTTTTAAGCTTTCTTACGTTCCCAGCAAGTTTTTTAATGATGTTCCTATAGCGACGTAGCTTTACCTTCTGGGGTCTGTTTAAAGGAACATTTCTTTTATAAGATTTAGGCATACTTCTGCTATACATTGTATATAAATTTTTCATCTTCACAGATCAGTTTACGTTTTTCTGAAGGTTTCAGGTTTAAATTTTCTCATAAGAGGTAAATAATCTGCTAGAGTGCTCATTATTCAGGTATGTATATTGTCTCAATCTCGTTAGGTAAGAAATATTTGTACGCAGTAACACTCTATGCGTGTTCTTAGGATGAAGCCCAGGTAATATAACTCGAGGTATAGATGTAAACTCTTTAAATTACTTTTGGAACTCTTTTACGTTGAGTAGGGACATTTGGGTGCCACAACATTGACCTGACTCATATCCCTCTTTCCCGAACAAGATTAAATACTGCGTGTTTAAAGACACATCCCTCATATACTTATTTTGGTGAAAGATATTCTGAGTTATAAAAACTGTGATGTTTAAATGATGAGAGTAAACTGTGAAAGTTTCTGCTATATCCTCATTCAATTTATGCATCAAATCATCAAGGATTATAATTTTATGTCCTGGTAAACATTGAAGAGCTTTTATGTCATATAACCCTTCGTGAAATTGGATTACATCTTTGTAATCTTTAAACTTTTCTTGGTAAACACTGTAACACCAAATGATTTTAACAGGTTGTTGTTCAAAAATCTGCAACTCTTTTAAAATGTTTAATAACAGAAATGTTTTCCCACACCCTGTAGGACCAGACACAAGACATGTAGCAGGCGCACGGAACATAAATTTACCAACGTCCATTCTAGATTGACACCTGAACACTAATGAATAAGAAAAGGTTTGCATTTATATTATAAATGGTTCACTAGCTCAAATAGAACAATAGATCGTGGATGAGAAGGATGAAGGAGGGGAGGATACTGGGGATCTGTGATTTACAGATTTACTGTTTTATGGTATGTAAAATATGACCTGAATCAATAGATCAATAGATCACATATGAACAGAAGGATGGTTGGATGATGGTATGATTTACTGATTTAGGGTATGTAAAACATAGCAATTTTAATAAAAAATTTGACCTTAATCAATAGATCAATAGATCAATAGATCAATAGATCAATAGATCACATATGAACAGAAGGGTGGTTGGATGATGGTATGATGGTATGATTTACTGATTTAGGGCATGTAAAACATAAGCATTTTAATAAAAAATTTGACATTAATAATAGATCATAGATCAATAGATACAATGATCAAATAAGATCATAGATCACAAATGGACAGACGGGTGGTTGGATGATGGGGTGATTTACTGATTTACTGATTTTAGGGTATGTAAAACATAAACAATTTTATAAAAAATTTGACCTTAATCAATAGATCGAATAGATCAATAGATCAATAGATCAATAGATCACATATGGATAGAGGGAGGGTTGGATGATGGTATGATTTACTGATTTAGGGTATGTAAAACATAACAATTTTAATAAAAATTTGACCTTAATCAATAGATCAATAGATCATAGAATCAATAGATCCATAGATCAATTGGAATAGGGGAGGGTTTGATGAATGGTATGATTTTACTGCAGTTTACTGATTTCAGGGTATTAAAAAACGTAAATTTTTACACTATAAACATGAAAAGCTTAAATATTTAGTAAAAAACAAAAATAAATTATAAAAATAAAAAATAAATAAATTTTGAAAAAAAAAACAAATTAAGTTAAAAAAAAAACAGAATACGTTTGCATTCTCGTACCGTCGCACATGCAGGACGCGGGGGCGCGCGCACGCGCCCCTTCCGCGGCGGTTCGCCGCCGGCGGGCGCCACTCCGTGCGCGCCCCATATCCTGCGTCGGATCGCGCCGGCGGGCGCGCCTGCGGGCGCGCGCACGCGTCGGTTTCGCGGCGGATTGCACTGGCTTGCGCGCCTGCGGCGCGGCACCCCGCAATCGACCAGGAGCCTGATGACGCTACCTTCTTGCTCATGAGGTAGTCTCAAACATCCTTAGTTGAGATCTACATCTTATAACATATATAAAGACACAAATATTGTCATCATTCATAAATATTTATTAAAACTAAACATCGCATGGTGCCTGCATTGGGCCCATTGTCCAACTCAAACTCTATAGATTCGATCCTTCTCCATTCTTTCCTTCTTTTATTCATTTTTCATCCTTCTTTCGTTCTCCTTGTTTTTTTGCACTCTGTGCTCTTTTTCAGTGAGGACCCCGCCTAAGAGGGGGCCCTACGACACCCCGCCACGATCTTATAACCCACATATTCGAACTCTACGACCTCGAAAACCTATATAAGGACCACCTACATTGTGTTATACGACTGTTTTTATTAATATCGGCACGCAGTGGCTTCCGAACCGGTGCCGGAGCCCAACTCCCAGATCACATATCAAGTATTCTAGAATTCAACTCTGAATCCTCTCACCAAATTTCAGCCAATTACGAACACTTCGATTTTTTAAGAGGGGTGGGGTCCCCTTCAGGGGACCCACGGGGACGTAACCTCGTCTACGACGAGGTTACCTCCCCATCTAACACCCCTCCAAATTTTAACCCCATACGATAACCCTAACCCATGTAGATATATATTGGACTCAGAACCGGATGCGAAGAAGCACCATGCGGAATCCGAAGTCAAAGTGCGTAAAAAAAACGATCCCTTACAGGGATCGTTTTTCGACTCAGATTCGATTTCCTTCGGAAATCGAATCTTCGATGTAATAATAATAATAATAATGTGTTTGTGTATGCGCACGCGCGCTCAGTCGGTGTCTGTCGGTCAAACAGACCTTCGGTCTGTTTGACCTCCAGATGGTCGGTCGCCCAAACGCTCGTTGCCTAAACTCACCCACGCAGATCAAGCAACAAGGCGTAAGCGCAATATCGGCGTCCACCCTCGGGGGTGACCCCCCTCTATATACATCCTACAGACTTGAAATTTACACGGATTCGTCCTTATCCCATATATAGATTATATTCCAAGTTTCAGACCTATAACTCTATTCCTTCATATCGAAAAGGCTGAGGGAGCTCAAAACGTGCATCACTACTATATATATATATATTATTTATATATATATATATATATATACTATATATAATATTATATATATATATATATATTATCTCTTATATACCATATAGTTTCTATATATATATATTGTTATATATATAAATATAAATATATTGTCTTATATATATATATTACTATATATTATATACTATATTATTTAATAGATATATATCTATATATATATATATATTATATATATAGGCAGCCTCCACAAGAGCAACAATAAATATCTAAAAAAAAACTACAATAGCTACAGGAAAAGGAATACATTTTGAATTCTGGTAAAATTTTTAGTTTAGAAAAAAAATGTATTAAAAAAAATAAACTAAAATAAAAATAAATATTGCTATTTTTTTTTTAGGGGGCTCGGAGCCGGCGGGGGACAGAGGGGGTTACGAAGTCCCCACCCCTCGTCCACCGGTAGCGCCGAGAGACCCCGACTCTTTTCATCTTTGCGGTTTACCCGTGGGTTTTTACATTATTAAAAAATATATATTATTGACATTTTTCTTAACTAAATTTTAACCAGACTTCCAAAAATATAGTTTCATTTTAACTGGTAGCTATCCAAAACTTTTTAAAGATATGGGCTCTTCGGGTCAAGTTATTCTTGATAATTACTATTTTATTTAAGAATTATTTTTTTTTTCCTAACTAAATTTTACCAAGGATTCAAAAATGTATTCCTTTTTTTCCTGTAGCTATGTTTTTTTAGATATTTATTGTTGCTCTTGTGGAGGCCTGACCCATATATATATATATTATATATATATATATATTATATATATATATATATATATATATATATATATATATATATATATATATAATATAATATATATATTATATATATATATATATATATATATCTTTTGCGGCAACGCATCTCCATCCTAAGAGGATATCATATAATACAAACTTATATATATATAGTTATATTATTATATTATATATTATATATATATATATATATATAATTTATATTATATATATATATTATATATTATATCATATATGTAGGGCAGGTTTCTCTACCGCTTACTAATATATAATACTATGTTCTTGATAATAGGCATCCGTAATTAAATTTTAATTATTATTTATTATGTAGAAAAATATTTAAACGACTCTTCCGATAGACTCCATGTTTGTATAAAATGAGTCCTGCAAAATGCTGCCCGAGAAATGCCTGGCATTTGAGGGAAGGCAAGGGCAGTTAGCGTCTCATACCATAAGAAGAGAGATGCGTTAAGTAAGATCTCAAGTCATAAGAAGAGAGGTCGCATTGAGTGTCGGCTTGTTAAAAGGCCGGAAAATTGTGTTTTGATTATAAAAATTATGATGTTAACCTTCACCAATATTATTAATAACTGTGAACTGGCCCATTGTGTTAACTCTTAAACATTGATACTATTATTTACTACCTGATTTAATTAGTCTTAGAAATAAAAATAAAAAGTAATTACCCCTTTTCATTACCACTGTATTAATTCTTCAAGGGTTAATGCAAAGAAATGGTAACCTTTCCAGAGTGACGTTGAACTCCCATACCTAACTGATCTGAAGAGTGTCAAACAGTGAATTAATTCAAACAGTGCCTAATTAAGACAGTGAAGTGAGAAAAAAAAGTGCCAATTCAAAACACAAACACACACAAAAAAAAAAAAAAAAAAAAAAAAAAAAAAAACAAAAAAAAAAAGCAGTGAAATAAGAAACCCTATCGCAATAGGCTTAAAAAACTTTCCCCTAAACGAAAAAAGAAAAACCGTTAAAATTTGCCCAACTTTAAGAAGTTTCACCCAAATTTGAAACAAGGAAGCAAAATGACTCTTGTAACTTGCCCTGAAATCTCAAGCCCCAACCCTCCTGTCCCTCACGAATTTCTCCAGAATGGGGGAACAAGGGAGGCAGACAACCTTTCTCAAAACGGACAAGGAGAGTCTTCAACCCACGAAAGCGAGATAGATCGCTTGATAGCTATACAAAGAAAAAACACGGAAGAAATGATTTCTCTAATTGGAACAATCACAAATCTAATGAAGACAATATACGAGACTTCAAGAAACTCTACAATCAACATTGACAGTCAAAATTCAAGGCAGGGAAACGCTTAGACTCCCCAATGGCTTCGACAAGCCAAGGGGGAATAAATACGTGGCAAAATACTTACTTTAGACGGAAAAATTTTAATATTAGAGGTAACAATTTTAGAAATAACTTTTACAATAGTCATTATAATAATAGTCACAATAATAACTGTAATAGTAGAAAATGGTTTTATAATAATAATCATAATAATTTTAGTAGAAATAATTTTTACAATAGTCATTATAATAATAGTCACAATAATAACTGTAATAGTAGAAAATGGTTTTATAATAATAATCATAATAATTTTAGTAGAAATAATTTTTACAATGATCATTATAATGATAGTCATAGTAATAATTATAATAATGGAAGATATTGTTATTATAATAATAATAATAATCATAATAACGGTAGGAATTATAGCCATAATTACAGACATTTTGCTGGTATTCGGTATAGGAATTTTGGGGGGTTTACTTATGGGGGTTATCCGAAATATCCAGGGGGAGGGGAGAATGGTTTCCATCGAAGAAGAAAGTATTACGCTAACAATTTTAGAGATGCCTGCTACAGAAAGGGTACTTTTAATAATTATAATTATAGGCTTAATAGAAGGGTTAATCATAATAATGTGTATAAATGGACTAGATCTATCAACTCTGATAATAATTATAATAGTAGAAATGTGAATCATAGTGGAATTTGTAATAATTATAATTATAATAGAAACGCATGTTATAATACTAGGTATAAATATGTTAGAAATACTGACTGTAATAATGAACATGCTAGTAATAGAACTCTTAATTACGAGAACGAAATTAGGGACGAGGATGTAAATGGTATTGCTGTAACTGCTATCTCAGAGAGCGACTCTGGTGGGGGAGTGGTCGTTCCCCCCAATGAACCAATTCATTCCCCTGCTGAGACAGGAGAAAGCACGGAGGCTGATGTTATTTCAGGTTGTGGCTCTTCTCATGCGGGGCAAGAGGGTAGTTTAAGTAAAGATATAGAAAACGGGATGTTTAAAAATACTGAAATGAATGAATTGCGGGGGGAAGAATACCGTAGCGCTCATGATTTAATTGCCGAGGCGCGAGTTGAGGAAGAACGAAAGACCTAAATATATTTCACTACTAATAACTAATAATAATAAATAATAAATGATGATAAGCGAATAGTAGTAGTAGTAGTAGTAGTAGTGATAATAATAATAATGAAAAGAATAATAATAATAATAATATAATAATAATAAATAATAATGAATAATAATATAATAATAATAATAATAAATAAAAGATAATTAATAAATATTAATAATAATATAATGAATAAAATAATAATAGTAACAATAATATAATAATAATAATGATCGTAATAATAATAATAATTTTGATGATGTTCACTATATAAATTTTGGAAGCGAGAAGGATACAAAGCCTTTTTAAAGAAAAAACTGTGTTATGTTGGGAAACTGCGATGGCTAAGAGGCGCGTTTTTTTTATGAAATTTTTTCCATTACTGATAGGAGGAGTATGAATAATTATTTAATAGATTGGGGAAGTTCTTTAAATTTAATACGACCTTCAAAGGCAGATAGGAGTGGGGGTATAATAGGATCTGTGACTGCGGCTAACGGGACATTGATATCTATTTATAATAAGAAATTAATTAAGATCGATATTGGGCTTGGAAAGCAATTTGAATTATGCGCATTCGCTGCCGAAATTAATTTCAATATTTTGGGTATGGCTTTTTTAGAGAAATATGGGTTCATTATCGACTTCAATTATGATTACATGATTGATCCCGAAACACTTCGTAATGTTTCAATAGATAATGAAGCTTCTAGCTCCTCACGTCAAATGCGAAATTCACTCTTACCCTTATCTTGTCTCACTTTAATGGAATAATTTTATCTTCTTAAATTAAAGACGGTCTTATGTTATGTAATCGAGGTTATTGAAACGAAATCATTATTGTATTGGATATTGTAGAATTAATAAGGTCTGTTTATATATGTTTTGTTTTAATAGTATTGTAGAAATAAAATTTTGAATTTCAACAGTAACAAAATTACTACTCAAAAAAAAAAAAAAAAAAAAAAAAAAAAAAAAACGTGTAAGGGCAGGTTTCTCTACCCTTACTATATATAATAACTATGTATACTTGATATATGCATCCGTACATTAAATTTTAATTATTATTTTATTATGTAAGAAAAATATTTAACGACTCTTCCGAATGACTCCATTGTTGTAAAAATGAGTCACTGCAAAATGCTACCCGAGAATGCCTGGCATTTGAGGGAAGGCAAGGGCAGTTAGCGTCTCATACCATAAGAAGGGAGATGCGTTGAGGTAAGATCTTAAAGTCATAAGAAAGAGAGGTCGCACTTGAGTGTCGCTTGTTAAAAGGCCGAAAATTGTGTTTTGATTATAAAAATTATGATGTTAACCTTCACCAATATATTAATAACTGTGAACTGGCCCATTGTGTTAACTCTTAAACATTGATACTATTATTACAACCTGATTAATTAGTCTTAAGAAATAAAATAAAAAGTATTACCCTTTTCATTACCACTGTAATTGAATACTTCAGGGTTACATGCATATATATATATATATATATATATATATATATCATATATATATATTATATACATAATAATACTATATATATTATTATTATAATATATATATATATATATGATAATATATATATATATATATATATATATATTATAGTAGTGAAATCATCACATCTGAATTAAAATTGAACTACATTTATTATATTTACCGAATTCGCATTCGAATACGAACTTGCAAATACGAATAACGTCGACGTGTAAAAGAAAGTTAAAAATAAATTGTTCTATTGTTGTCGTTTATTGTTTGAAAAGTTTGTTTTTTTTTTCAAATATTAATAATACATATTCTTATTACTCAAGGTCGTAACTCGGATGCCAAAATGAGGCTTTACTTTCTCTCTATCCAGTGGATTACGCAGAAGTGGGGGGGGGGGGCGGAGTGTATACAGTCCCTACCTCGAAATTTTGAGATCAAAATTTTCATATGAAAGCAATAAAGAGAGAAAAAAATGAAAATAAATCGGAACTGGAAAATTGATCCCCTTCTCCTAGAAGGAAAATCCAGTCCACTTTTTTTTTTTTTTTTTTTTTTTTGTGTGTATGTGTGTAATTGTGGCCCTTGAGTTTTGAACAGTGCTTCTCTCTCTTTTTTTTTATTGAAAAATAAAGTTATCCTTCATTTAAAATATATAAATTAATTCTCCTTATCCTCTTTTTTTTTTAACATTTCCATTTTATCTATGAAATACCCTTATCAATCGTGAATTTTCAAAACCTCTTTAATTTCAAATGGTGTATATAAATCCGGGATAACGATGGTAGTTTTACCTGGTAAAATAAAATCTGGTAAAACCACCAAAATAAAAGTTAAACCTAGTTAAAGGTACCAGGGAAGCACTTGTTAAAACATGATAAATATTGACTAGATCTACCACATTTTTATTCCTCTGCCCAAGGAGAAGTATAAGGACCTGGAATTCCTTGAAAATGAAAGGTCTTAAGAGTATTTGCTGTTCGTCAGCTCAAAATACAACATCTGAACACAAAGATGATGACATCCCTAACGATTATTTAAAGCCATTTTCAGTGAAGAATGTATTGATTATTTTCAGGGATGGACGAAAAAAAATCAAATTAAAAAAATTAACTGATTTTTTTACTTATTTTTTTTTATAAAAAAAATCATGATTTTTTGATTTTTTTTTTTTTTTTTTTATTTTTTTGTATATTTAAGTGATTTAACTTCAATAGAAATAAAAAATTAAAATAAAACAATATATTATGAAGTTTTTAATATATTTTTTAAATTTTCAACAAACTATTGGTACTGTGACCCGTAATTCCGTAACACTCTTTAGTGTTGCTGTTTCATTGTGTCATAGACTATAGGCCCTATTTTAAGATTTTGAACTTCAAATTGCTTTTTTTAGTTAGTTATTAAGCTAAAACTGCTTGTTGTAACTATGACAAACTTATTAAATCTTGTAGTATGGTTAGCATTTACCTTGGTTATAGATTTTGCTTTTGGTAGTAGCCTAGTTGGCATATACTAATGGTAATTTATTGATATGTTGTGTGGGTTTTGCATAAACATGCTCGGTCATTGGGTCTATTTACTCAAATTGAATGGGAGCCTCGACAGGCCCATCTGCCAGCTGCAGCGCCGAGGCCCAATTTTATGAATGTTTATAGCTAACCAAAGTAAAATTTAGTATAAAGTTTATAAACACATTTTTTTTCAGTTACCCTTTCCGATTTTCCATTTTGATTTATATAGAATGAATAAATCACTTAAAAAATAATACTATATCGAACTTAAAAAAAAGTATGTTTACAAATTATATTTCGCGTGACGTCACGAATCTGAAAAAATCAAAAAATCAAAAAAATCAAAAATTGATTTTTTTCTATAAAAAAAAAATCAAAAAATCACCAACCCTGTTTATTTCATTATTAGGTAAATCCAAATGAAGTAGTTAAACGCTGGATGCTCTATCATTTCCAAAATAATTTATATTTTCCATGTTGTTTAACTTTATATGTTGACAGTTATAAACAACAACAGCAAAAATTTGTTCCCACTGGTTTCAAAAGGGTGACCGCATATTTGAACCTTTAGGTAGATCAGATTTTTCCATTAATAGGTGTTAGCTATAACATCATTATCTCAGCTTTGATAATTCCTAGGACAAATTCTCAATTATTTGTAAAGTACAATATTTTAAATTAAACTTTGCTTCTAAAATATTTTCTTCAACATAAAGATTTATGTCAAAGTTTTGTATCAAAATCGCTGAAAATGTCATATTTTGGCACGAATTAAAGCGAAGAAGGCAATTTATTTAAAGTTTGAAATTTTGTGGAAAGTTACAGCTATAACAATGGTTTAATCTACAATAATTCATAGAAACTTTAAATCTTGTACACTTTTATGACTTTTTGAAAAACGTCTGAAATATACACACATTAAAGTATTCTACCGTAAGTAACTTTATATAAAATATTGAGTTGGAGACTCAAGTGGTTTAATGGATACAACCAACAAATACCATAAAAAATATTATTTTTATATATTACTATGACATAGCAACTTATATAATATATAAATATATATATAATATATTATATATATATATATATATATATATATATATATATATATATATATATATATATATATATATATATATATATGCTGGTATATGTATATGCTGGCATTTTGGTGAAAGAGTGCGTCGAGTGACTGAAGGGACTGATTGTGAAGAACAAGGTTCGTTTAGGAGTGGTAGAAGATGTGTGGATCAAATCTTTACATTGAAACAAATGATTGAGAAAATGAGGGAGAAGAGAATAAATTGTATTTAGATTTCTTTATGGATTGCAACAGCGTGTATGAATAGCATAATAGAGAAGCTCTAGGCAGGTGTTAAGTGATATATGGTTTTTGGCTGGTAGGCTTTCATGAATGGAATCAAAATATGTATGACGATAGTGAAGCGTGTTCCAGAAGAAAATGCGTTATCGAAAGTGATTGTTAATATTAGTGCGGAGTGAGTGCAGGGATGTGTTAGAATCTCCTTGGTATTCAACTTGCTAGTATACGATGGAGTATGAAAGATTAGAGTGGGGGAGGCAGGAAGATGATGTTAGCGATGATGAGAATGGAAGAGATGTGGAGGTGCCTTATCTACTTATATGCGGGAATGATTTGGAATTTTCTGTAGGTGAATCTGAAGAGAGTTTGAAGATTGGTTTTGTTGAGAGATTTGACAGCGGTTGTAAAAGGCAGGGGTTTGAAAAGTAAACGTAGATTAAGAGTAACGTGTTATGGCGTGAGTGAGGACCAGTCCTCGGTGTTATGTGAATTATATTAGAAGGTGAGCGCTGGAACAATTGTTCTGAGTTTAAAATATTTAGGATATATGTTGGATGAATAGGAACGGATGATGCAGAAGTGTGTAGTAGGGAAAGTTGTGAATGACAGGAAGGTGGCTGGTGCAAATTTAAATAGTTGGTGGATGTAAGGGACTAGTCTTGACTGCGCCAGGTCTCCATGAGGTATCTGTTTCCTGTGTTAATAATTGTATGGTAGTGAACATGTTCTGGAATAGAGGTAAAGAATAAAGTACAATGTTTTCAGATGGACAATCTTAGGGGCGTGTTTAGGGTTGTGAAAAAATGACGGTTTTTTCTTAATTCTGGTTTTTTTTTGAAAAAAAAACAGTTTTTTTTTAAACAAATGTTTTTTTTTTTGTTTTTTTTAAATTACCTCTATATTTATGTTATAAAAGGATAGATGTTTTAAATTATACAGTTGTACCAATACCCCTTCTAGGCCTAAATATTGACTATTAATACGGATTTTATATATATATATATATATATATATATATATATATATATATATATTATATATATGTATATATATATATATATATATATATAAATATATATATATATATATATATATATATATATATAACTATATATAGTATATATTATATAATATATATATGCAAAGTATCACTGCTTTAAAAAAGGCTGTCTAACAGATAGCACTGAGTGTCAGCGAGAAAATGCAGAATCGCTAGGAAGATGCATTTCGATTTCAGTGAGGGGAGAGTAATGTGTGTAAATGAATACTTCTTTTAAATACAACGAGTAACCTAAGCGCTCAATCCTACACATCTAGAGTTGGGTTAGGTAAGAGATGGTATCGAATGAAAAGTATGATTGATTTTGTGATTGGTGAAGAAGAGATGTTGAAGTATGCATGTTATCTTGAGGTTACAACAGTGAGGGGCTTTCAGAATGGATATCGGATCGTTACGTGAAGTTAAGTCAAATCAAGTTAGTGGGGACTTGGTGGAGAGGAAGGTGATACGAAGAAGTGCGTACAAATATAAACAGAGTAAGAGAAGTTTAGTTGAACAAGGATAATAGAGGATAAAGTATGTAAGAACGCCTCGCAAGTAATCAGTTTGAAATGTGAACAAGTGAAATTGAATAAATCTGGAAGCAAATGAAGGACAGCAATTGTTAGCCAGTGCAAACAGAAAGTTGTGGGTGTGGCCTAACAGTAGGAAGTAAGAATCGGATCAACAGTGATGTGGAATGAAAGAAGGTGATGCAAGCCGGCTTAAAAAGTTTAAAAAAGAAGCGTGGTTGAATGTACTATTCAAGCAAATGATGAAGTTTCAAAAGAAAGATGGCTTGGAATTAATATAAGGAGGAAAATAGGTGCTAAAAGGTGCATACGTAGAGAAAAGAAGAGGTAACATGAAAGTTTGGAAGAGATGAATGGGAATCTCTCTCTT
>JABUQX010074030.1:0-45211 GCA_015478945.1 Trachelipus rathkii | reverse complement strand
AAAATTACGAAGAAGGAATGACCTGCCTCCCATCAACATTACAGCGCTACCTTATCTTTATCTTAAATCCATCATAATTCCTTTTGAGGTAGCAATTTTCTATCAGGCGAAAACTGGAAAACCTAATTTATAGTCCCTGGTCTAATATTACTACAGAATGAGGAACAGCAATTGACCCAAGAAATGTTACGACCACAAAACATGTTCCTCATTTCATTGAAAAATACTTTTCTCATTTTCATGATCTAAATCTATTATGTTGTGTTATTACTGTGGATTTATTATATTAATTATTAATATTTTATATATAGATATTATATATTATATTAGAGACTTAAGGAATCAAAAATATTTGATCGCTAAAAATTGAATTCGGGAGGTTGAACCCCCTGACCTCCTGCTAGCAGTAATATATATATATAATAATTAAATATATATAATAATTATAAGAATAATATATATCAACTATATAATATATATATAATTATATAATATATATATATATATTTATATAATATAATAAATATATATATACTACATAATATATATATATATATATATATATATATATATATATATATATATATATAATTATATATATATATATAATATATTATATACAAATACATCTATATACTATATATATATATATTATATAATATATACATAATATATTATATAATATACGTATTATAATATATAAATATATAATAATATATATATATATATATTAATCATACTATAATATAATAATATTATAATATATAATATATAAGGAGAGAGAGAGATTTGAAGAGAGAGAGAAGAGAGAGGAAATTTATAAAATAGTTTTTCAATAATCGTCATCGTCACGTCATCGAGCAAAATTGCCTAATCGTCATCAGTCATTGATGCAACAAATTCATAATCGTTCCAACACTAATATATATATATATATAATATATATATATATATTATATAATATATAAATAATATATATAAAATATATATAATATATAGTGAGTGAGTATATAATATATATATAATACTATATATATATATATTGGATAATACATAACAGTTCATGGCGTCCCCCCGTTACCCCTTGATAGGGGATAAAAGCACGTTAAAAGGTAGTTTGTAATAATATACTATATATATATATATATATATATATATAATATTATATATATATATTACTATATATATAATATATATATATATATATATATAAATATATATATTATATTTCTTCATTCTTCTTCATCTTCAACCTTTTATTTCGGCAGGAATCATTTGCGTGGAACAAGCATCGATTAAAGAAAAGCAGTAGAAGAAATATTACTTCTCTAAAAAGTTCAAAAAGAAAGCCCAACCTTACCGCCCCCTCTGACAATCAATTAGTGAACTCGTTGCAGTCAAAAATCCACCCTAGAGCTTCACGGGAACCCTGTTACCGACCCTACACTGGAAATCGTACCAGCTAAGGTTCATCCCTTGCCAAGTGGACCACAAACCATACCTCGCAGTGAAAACCCACGCCATTCACTCTACTAACACCTTTAATTCTCGCCTTGCAAAACTCACATTTCTTCTCTGCCATTCCTTTACGACTCAATCCACTTTTTCTTCGGACTCCCAGCCCAAGCGTAACACCTCACCATATACGTCAGCTTACATCCAACCGACATCTTCCATCCTTCAAGACCAAAACCCACCACACATTATCTATTCTCTCTTTATCCCTTTCTTCACACACCATCATTCACTACTACATTCATTCCTACATTCATTCATTCTTCTCCACCTACATATAATATATATATATTATAATATACACTATATATATATATATATATATATATATATATACTATTATATATATTATATATATAATATTATATATATAATAAATATATATATATATATACTATTATAATATATTATATAGGAAGAGTATACGCATCACTCACATGATGATTACCTCACATTGCCATATATGTATGGTGCGATTATTCAGCGTCCGGCCGGAGCAAAACTTTACACACCAAATCATCCAGTCGCCAGCCAAAATTATACAATATATATACAAACTATTCTACACCCCTCTTTAGACAACATTACACATCCCTACCTAAATCTCTATGTGGGAAAAAAAATCGTTAATGTCCAGCGGTCTAAAAGGCGACTAAGGGACGGTTGTAGTTGGGGTTGGCTTCTCACTACCACTTATCTTTTTACCAAGAATTGCTAGTGCATCCGCCCACTTGATCGCTGAAAGGCCTCTATCAGAAAAAAAATGTATTGAACAGAAATGACTGCTCTCATATATATGAGGAGAGAGAGGATACTTCAATTGAGAAAAAGGCAAATGGAATTCGCACGCATGGACGAAAGAACTGAAAGAAACGGGAAAGATGTTGTGTGTGAAATGGGTGTGCGTTGGAAAGAATTGAGAGGAGGATGTCAATGCGAGTGTACGAGGGTACAAAGCCTAGGAGATGTGGCTTGCAGACGAGACTAGGTTGAAATGAAGTGAAGAGTACAACTGAGGGTGGATCAATGGCCTCACTGATAGGGAGAGGGACAGTGCGAGTAAGCAGAAGAGCGTGAGGGCCTACGGAGGGAGCTCAGAGATAGGAGGTGACAAAGTGAGAGCCGAGCAAAAGAAGGACGGCGAGAACAGGACGGTGGCAAGAAAAGAAAGAGGAAGTATATGCAGGAGAAGAGTATGAAAATATCCAAACAACAGAATCACATAACTATACAGAGAGTAGAGAACGGTACAAAGAAAGATGGAAAGTAAGATAAAAAGCATCGTAAGGCAAATTAATCAACCAAAAAAATCTGCAAGAAGGTAAGTAAGTAAGCAGATATACATGAAGTTAAGTGAATAGTATGATATAATAAGGACTTAAGTAATATATAAGAGTCGCTTGAAGTAAATCCCAGCATAGTAAATCGTGTGCTACACGTTTGATATCTATATACTGAGCAAATTATACGATGAAGAACAAAGATATAAATGTAGGTGTATTTTATTTGATCGATTACCGAAAGTGGGATTCGTTGCTAGCATACCACAGTAGTGAATTAAGTAATAAGAAATGTTTGAACGGTTGGACTGGAGAAGTGAATGGAATGAATGAAGAAGAGAGTTATAAGATGTGATACTTATATAAATAAATCCAGGTTATATTCTAATGGTATTATTTTAAAGTATTATATTAAAAGTTATCCCTAAAGCAATACTATTTCCTAGACTGGCCCAAACTTTTGATTGAATATAGGACTATAGTGGGTTTTATAAACAAAATAATATATTTTATAACCCTAGAGATATAATAACAAAGGGACCTACTCCCAGTATTACCTTCTCAGAAAAAAGCCAAACCTATTATTTATGGTTCCACATAATCCTAAATACGTAATAATATATTTAATTACATTCCTCTAACAAATTTTAATATAAGTTTTAAAATATTATATATATACAGGTAATAATTATAGAAATTAATAATAAATTTATACTTAATAAATATAATAATATTTAAAAGCTGTGTTACTAATATCGTATAAAGGTAGATATGTACAATTAATATAGGACCTAAAACTTCATTAAATGAGAGATGTTACGCTAGCTCCAGCTAAATACGATATCTCGTAATAAACTTTTAAAGATACCTATGATACAAGAAAACTGTAATACGATTTAAATATTATGGAAATCAGACGTTATGATAATTTGTTTATGAGAAGAATGCCAAACAAAATTAAAACAAAAGATTACTTTTTTTATTATTTTTTTTATATATCTCTCAAAAGTCTCAAAGGTATGAGCATAAACTACATAACTATGATATTGGGAAGGGATCAGTCAAGTAATTAAAATTCTTGTAGTAAGTTATTATGCTGGGGCTCGAGCCGGTTAAAACTGGGGTAGGGACAGCAGGGGGGACTCTAATTTCCATATAACCCCGATATGGAAGGAAAGGATAGTTAAGAGACGTGAGAGTGAACGCGCACTTCGACCGGGAACATTATCTCCACATATACCCTCTACAATGAGAGACGGGTCCGGAGGACCCTTCAACCGGCAGGAATGGTGGATGATCAAAGGGGAAAAATAGTAATAGCGCTACCCCTTGAGGTTCGTCCTCCCAGTATGAGGACCGAGATGACCTCACGAATTTCTATTCGACATTTACTTTGACGGTTACCCTGGGGATTCTTGATTTAGTTTAATAAAAAAAAAATATAAATTCTTTTTTAAAAACTATTTCATACGGCTGGATTCTAATAATAGATTTTATTTTTACAACTAATGGTGATTACCTATCGATAAATATTATTAAGAATATAAAAAAAGTAAAAAAGACATAAAATAAATAAACACATGGATTAAAAATTTTGTAATTATTTTATTAAAGTGGTGTTATATTAATTTTTTTTATGCATTTTTATCTGTCACATTACTGAGACTATTTTACATACAGCTCGGAATATAATCCATAATAATTAAGATATTGTGTTACATAATGTGCAGTAGTATCTATTGAGTTGTGATTATACCCTATTTATATACTTATAGTTTTTTACGGTGGAATGTTGATCATTATTGCCGTAGGAATATTAACTTCTTTAGTTTCACCATAATATATTAGATTTATAATATAAATTATATATTTATCAAAAATTTAGTAATATTTATATATATAAGTATTATAATATATATTATTATATATGATAATAAATTAGGATTTAATTAATGTAACTGAAAATTATGTATAGATATTATATATATATAATATAGTATTAGTGATTTAACAGAAAATACTTATATATTATATTAATATATTATATATATACTACTATAATATATATACTATATATTTGTTTTTCATTATTCACAAATGCCTTCTTTAATTTATTTAATTTAGATAAAAATATGGATAAATAATCCTATCATTTGGTAACTTATAACCTCTATTTATATAATTATTAACTAATAACAACTTCTAAGTATCTATAAAAGTAATAATTAATTAATTAAAAATTTAGTTCGAATAAACATATTAAAATTATATCAATAATACCAATAAAAAATGAGGTGAAAAACCGCTGCTCAAGAGAATCGGCGTTTATTTTTTTGTTTTAACAATCAGTTTTAGAATTATTATTAGTTTAAATAAGATACATATTCTATATGAAATTTTAAAGTAGTTATTATTAATCACATTTAGAGTATCTACTTAAATGTGGGTTTAGAAATAATGAAAAATAATAAAAAATTTGAGAAAATAAAATTTGAGTTTTTAAAATTTTTTAGAAAAATTTGAAAATTTGCGATAAAATTGAATTTGGCGAGGAAAACCGTGTCAAAATGATTTTCGGGGTAGAATGATATGGTCATTATAATAACTAGTTGTGGATCGCTGCATTGTACCAATTTGTATATTCGTTTCCAAATACTCACTTAAGATAATAAAAATGTTAAATATGATTTTAATATAAGGAGATTATAGAATTAAGTTTGGATTAGTAAATACTCAGGAGTCTAGTATTAGATAATGATTTATTATAACATTTTGCAAATGGATTGAGAATTGGGAACATGAAATGTTTTGAAATTTTTATATTTTATCATTCGTTTTTATGCTAAATTATATGCAATTTGAGAAAAAATTAGAGACGTAAATTGATTAACTAATAGAATCTTTATCAAGGATAATTTCTAATAATAATTAAATATTTTACAAACTTTTATATTAAACAAAAAATAAGGCAAAACTTAATATATTAAGAGGTTAATGTTAATTAAATGAGTGTATATTGGATGCACTGACTAAAATTGGCCCTATCGGAAGGCACTTTGTTTGACAATAAAAATTTATTATATTTAAAAAAATAATGTGCATAAGATTTACAAAAGGTATGATGGACTACAGATTTTTAGAATAATTTTGTGTGATAATAAGATTTTAAGTGAATTTTTTCACGTTATTTTATACAAATACGTTTAGTAATACTGTTATATTTTTGAACGTAGAAGGGAAGGATGTGTCTGAGTCACTTTTTGATATAGACGAACTGACCGAAAAAAAAATTTACAAATTAATAAATTATAAGAATGTATGATAATTCAAATTTTATAAGTATTTAATTTCTTTAAGTAATAATAATAGAGTAATGGAAATAGATGTAATAATAATAATTAATAATAATAAATGCTCTCAATAATAATAATGAGATTAATAAAATATAAATAAAATAATTAAAGAAAGGTAATTTAAATAATTAAATACTAAATAAATTACACTAAATAAATAACTAAAAATAAATATAAGTAATAATAAATAAAGTAAAATAATAATAAGTAATAATAATTAAACTAAATAATTAAGTAAAGTTGTACGAGCTTAGCTCGATTAAGCAAGAAAAAAGCTACTGTACTTATTTTAATTAAGCCAGATTATGTAAGCTACATTATCTTAATAAAGTGAGTGAGGCAGATAATATTGATTTGTAGTCATTTTAAATTTATGCGACGTTTGTTGTTCACAGTAGAGTGATCAGGAAAGAAAGATAGGTATATGGAGAAAAAAACATTTAATAAGCCAATATTGACGCTCGTTCATTTAAGTCAGTAGAAGTACTTACCATACATAAAAACTAATCGAATAAAGAGTATTATTAAAAACAAAAAATGAAAAAAGTGGGATTATTTTGCTATCCATAAGATTTATATGTTAACTCTCAGTTTTCCCCTCATAGTGGCCGAGACCAGTTTGTCGCCCCGATAATTGTGAATGAACACTTAATTAGACTTTAAAAAAGATAAAGCTTACAACATATTTTAGGATATTTTGAGCGAGTGCGCGGAATTTAGAAAAAAGTGTGAATATAGAGGATATGTGTTGGTTAGAAATAATCAAATCTCCCCAATTTATGATCTAAAATACAAAATCTTGATAATACTTAATTCTACAGCATTACACCAGGTCTGTAATATATTTATATATATCAAATTATAAATGAGAAGAGAGAGAGTCCAAAAGAGAGGAGCTATCATCTCTGTGTAAATTGTATTATGAATAATGACAAGGTTGAAATATATTTTTGCTTAATAATAAAGCGATATGAAAAATATATTCTATTTACTACTATAAAAACCTTTCTCTTAACTAGCGAAAAATATTAATTAAATTTATTTACTCATAATAAGATATAGGAGAATATTAAACAGTGACCCGAATTTTCCCCCATCTTATTGAGCGATTGTATATATTAGTATATATTATGTATTAGTAGGTTGGACAAAAATTCTGAAGATAATGAATTCACATAATATAATGATATTTATACTCAGACAGATATATATATTATTATATTATTGAAATAGTGCGTTATGAGTCTTAAATAGATAATTAAGAGTGAGTGATTTGAAAATTGTGAGTTATTATTATGCTCCTATAATTTTAGAATAGTATTTATATATTAATTATTATAATATTATATATGGTACCGTGCTTAAGGTATAGGTATAGCCTCATTTGATCTAACGATATAGCTTTATTTCATATATATCCCTGTGGATTTTTGAATTCTCTAAGTTTTGATTTAATGTTTTTTATTAGCAACTGCGAAGGATTTGCCTTCCTCTTAGAGGTTGATAATTGTCAATAAATTAGTAAATAGTCCTAATTATTACATTTTTAATAAAAGTTTAGCAAAAAATTATAATATTATATATTTAGTTTGAAGTAGTGGTGATGGCATAGGATGGATAGTTATACAACAAAATTGTATTATAGTAAATAGTTATAGGTTAAGTAATATGGTACAATATACTATATTATATAAGTGTGTATATTTTAAAATCAGCTTTTCCAATGTGAACCTATATATAGTATATTATTAATTATATACCACATATAATTCAAAAGTTTTGTACTTATCCTATAGTATTATTATAACATTATAGAATTTAAAAGTATAATGTTATATTTAGTATTAGGTATATGAGGTAATTTATGGTGTTATAACGATAGGTAGAGTGATTTTGAGTTAGGGTGTGTGAACTTGTCCGAAAAGTGAAGTAATGTATTAACATAAATATTTTCAGGAGTTGACCAAAAAGAGATGTGAAAGTTTACTTCTCAATAAGAAATAAAAATAAGAAACAATACAATACAATTTTTTCAAGTTTATTTAAAGAGAATAAAATAAATGGTGCAAATGCAAGGATAAGAAAAGAAACCAACCGTGACCGGTTGTTGCGAGTGTTGTCTGATTTTCAGTAGTAGTTTATTATTTTGGCACAAGATTCTGAGGCACAGGAACTAGAATTGCGCTTAATCGAGATTTTGGTCTCTCGAAAACAGTATTTTAAATACTAGTAGTTTAATTATATATTCATTATATTAATATAATATAATAATAAATATAATATTATAAAAGGTGGTATAGGTAGTAATTCTAAAATTAGTTAAATACTAAAACTTAAGTAAATATATAATATTAAATAATTAAAGTATAATTAATTTACAATAAAAAATATATAAATATATAATAATATATATTAATTATATTAATATAATATAATATTACAATCTATATATTATACATATAATATAAATATAATTTATCATATATTCGTAGACCCCTTTAACTTAACCCTAATATATCATTACTTAAAATATTATATATTCAATTAATATATAATATAATAATTAGTAATAATATATATAAATATATATATATAATTTAATAATATACATCAAGTAATAATCATATTAAATTAATTAATATATATATATATATATATAATTATATTTATTTCTTATAATAAAATTAGAAAATATTGCATTTTTTTTTATCAACTTTCTGAATTGAGAGTTGTAGGAATATGAATAGCTCAATAAAGATACAGTTATGCTGGATATGTTAATATAAGAAACAAAATTTTCTATTTACAATATATTAATAAGTTTAAAAAATTAAGATAAAAATATACCTATAAAATTTATTATTATTTTAAAAATATCTAACTTATATTTAAGGTATCTAAAATTTATAATAAATTATTCTTCTATAAAAAATATTTTACCATATCCATAGCTTAGATTAGTTGGCATAGCATAGAGTGTGGACGAATTCATGACGAGTTAAAATGTGAAGTATAAGGCGATTGAGTTAGAAGGGTTATGGCAAGAGGTTTGTTAAAGATAAGGGTATGGGTTTAGAAATGTAAAAATGTACAATATTAATACAACTATATAATTTTATATATTTTTACTGATATAGGATAGGTGAGAGGATACTGGGTAATTTGAAAGTTGGTATGATATACTAAATTATGGTGAGAGCGCAACAATTAAACAAGAACAGGTCGGTGAAATAGGAATGGGAATCTGGACAGAAGTTGCACTGAAATGAAAAAGGGAATGGAAATCACAATAGTATGAATAATGAAACGGGAATTGGAATGGGATGAATTGTGGCTGAGCGTAAAGGTGGATAAAGATATTGCATTGTAGGGATGATAATGGAGGGAGCTGCAGATTAGAGGTTTTGCAAGATTGTAATGTTGTTTTTATCCGTGGTCTGTTGTATATAAATGTATAAGTTAGCTGAATTGACGTATGGTGGTCTATGGAATAAGTAAAGGACGAGAACTCAATAAGAGTCTATAGGTAGTAAGCTTGTTGAGTAAAGTGCTGTCATTGGAATCAACCATAAGGAGCGGTAGTTCATATTTGGCGCTATAAGAAATTTGATAAAATGATGGAATGTATAATTGAGACTAGTATAAGAATGTTAGTAGTCGTGAAAATGGGTTGTAAGAAGTAATAAACACATAGCGCCATATAACTTGAGATAATACACATAAGATTGACATCTTTGTAACTATTTAGAATAGTTGCATTAGTTCGTACAATGAAAACGCTAAATAAAAAGGTAAATAGGCCAATGATGAGAGTCAAAATATGTTATTAGCGCGTACACTCTTATATCTGAATAACTTATTAGTGGTGTACTGTGTGTGTGACACATCGATTTCACTGAATATAGAGAAAAACCGAAAGCGGAGAAGGAAAGTAGTATATTGTAATTGATAAGTGGAACGGTACCAGTCTTATATCAAGAGACAAATATGGCTTACTGAACGGAGAGGTGAGACCAATGCAGAAATGAATTGAGCGTGTAAGACAGAGAGCGATGAAGAAACTGGTGTTCTAATAGGTATGTGTAGAGATGACAAGGGTTTGTGTGGGGTTATGATTGCTTGGGTTCTAGGCCCTATTCGCGAGCATATACTACATATCCTCCACGATAGACTGAGATACCCACAAATGAGGGTCTCATAAGTACCGCAACGTTCTAGTCGGTAAACCTCAGGGTAGAATTGTGTACTGATCCTCCGAAGATTGATTTGTCTATCTAACAACTTAAAGGCAGATATATCACGGGGACAGAATTACATGCGGAGAGGTAGCCAGGCATTTTACCTCTATCAAACTATCTGTTATCATACTACACACTTTTCAAGTTCTAAAGATGTCAAATGCTCGACAGCACACCATACTTCCCAAACTCTGATCCGTAGACGAGTACATATAATAATGATAGACTGAATGGTATATATTATTTGACTAAATACTAGAGTTATATCTAAATTATTTTAATACTACTAATGCCTATTACTAACCTATATATACATAAATATTTCTAATAAATAAATTATATATATTAATATATATAATATAATAATAATGTATAAAATATAATTATTATATAATCAAATAATTATATATATATTAAATATATTATATATAATAATAATTATATAAAAATCTCATTTATATATTTAAAGGAAATATTATTTTATATTAATTAACAGGAAGTTGATGAGAGAAACTATTAGTTAGCTAGCAAACCATTTGAGATATATGAATAAAACCACAACAATACCGAAAAAAACTTGCAAATGTAAGAATGGAAGCAATCAGAATGCCAACCATATACTGCACTATAGAAAAGGTACATATTTTATGTAAGCAGATGCGCTCTTAATATACGCTCTCGATGCCTAGCAAACTTCCATTGCGGATCAATCCTGAAGCATATTTGCATATAGAATTTACAAAATAGTTCACCTAGCTGCCAACCTCGGAATCAACACTCAGCTTGCGTGCCGTTCCTAGTACCAAACTATCGCTCACTGCACCTGAACGTAGACGCACTTGTCACACATGATTACTCAAACGAATGCACCATAACTTATGCATCAACACTAAATATTAGATCACTCGACTCAGAGTTACTCAAATAAATATTATAACAATTATAGTTCAATAGATATTCTTTGAAGGATAATATAGACACGTATTCATATTTACCTCACACCTAATGGAACGTAATAGTGCACGAGAAGAAACAAAAAAAGAATCCTCGCACTCTCACACACCTTCTTATATACGTTATACCTTTACACGTATTCATCTAACTTAACTTTATCCCTTTAGTTGCTCACTATCAACTACGGCAGTAGAGAAAGCTCATAATGAGTAATATTATTTTATAACAAAAAAACATCCAACGAGTCCTCATTCAGACACAATACAAACTTATTCTTTTCACATATACACATGGAACAATCCCACACCCTATTATATATATAGCAACATCTACACTACGATTAGTATCAAATAAACTCTAACAGTCAAACATTCTCTCATTAGACAGTCAATGAATAATGATGCATGGCTTCAATCGAATCTCCACTATAGTTAGACTAGACAGTGAAATGGTCGTTGATAATGTCTCGTGCCTATTCACTATACACACCATACAACCAATTCTTCATTAAGCTGAATAAGGGCTAAATTTGCGACAATATTCCAAGAGCCAATTGGCCTCACTAAGTTATTATTGAGCAGTGCAACTCCCCAGACTTTCGCCCAAGGATGTTCAACTATCATATAGTCCTATTGCGACTATAATTCGCCCAGCAACTATATAATAAATTCTCGATATATAATCATCTATTATATTGATTGCCCTCAGCTTCCTACTTCTGAATTTATCTCAAAAGTTGATTATAACAGATATGATAGGAGTGTGATATGGTGACACTAAACATGTAGTGGTAGAGGGGATCATACCACAATAACAATTCTTTGGTGCGGAAGAAAATTTACACACGTTGTCAATCCACCTTATATTTAAACCCATATCCGCAAAAGCGGAATAATACCTAGAACAATGACATTACTAATCATGTGCGCGTGATTAACATAAGGAAGCGAAGCTCTATAACACAGTCCACAGCACTATGGACTATATAGCCCATACAAAGGCAGGAGCAATCCTGCGCAATTATACGATACTGAAGCTCTTTTGATTCATACAAGATGAATCATTAATACACTCCCACTCTCTCTGCAGAATTCCCACCATGCCATACACAATCCACATATTCACCATGCCGAAGCCTACACAACAAAGTAACAATATAACAAAGCTAAAGGCTATATAATAAACATAAACACCAAAGTGTCAAGAGGAATTAAATGTCAACAAGATACACACCTCATATAAAGATAACACGAGCACACATACATCACCTAGCATAGTTAGAACCACGAGTGAAAACTCTCTTATCACTGCAACCTAATCCCACAATAATGCTCCACTATTATTCATAACTAGAGCTACGAGACCTCACTAATGCATAGGTCACAGAATGATACTTTCGTACAACAATGATAAGAGTGCTGACACTGCATTTTATAGTATCTGTGAGAAGCAAATTGTTATGATTTACAGACGATAAAACCCAACAGCTAGTAATCAACCATTTCTTAATACTGATGGTTTTACTGAAGAAATCTCATCAAGATACCATGCTCTACATATAAGAATCCGACAGGTGATACATATTTTTGAGAGATTGATTTCACATCTCAACACCTATAAAATGAGAAATTAATTTATACATCATAACAGAACAACTATTACCGGCGAGCATTAGTCCGATATAGAGCATATGAGCAAGCTACTCAGTCTCTCAATAACAATACTTTAATATATATCCTATGAGTGATGACAAAACATGATCTCCAGACAGCAATTCTAACCATACATATATACATTATAGCAACTATATACTTCACTGGTCAAATAAAGTGAGGAGTGTACAACAACAGGAAATGGCTCTGTCAGCAATCCATATAACTATGATGGCTCGGAATAAGATACAAGTACTGTATTATATATCTCCATAAGCGCGGTCTCTCCTCTGCCAATAGACACTCATAAATGTTCATAGACGTCAATTACTGTACACAGTACTAACAATAAAATAATCAATTCCTAATATAAACACTATCGTATGTAGTAGCCACCCAATAAAAGAATATCATCTTAAAAATTCAAGTTAAAAAAACCAGAATATCATCGTTACTACAATATAATTATAATTACCTGCTTGAGTGACCAACTGATTATCGAAAATTTATAAATCTAACATAATTATACTTTCAAATCACTCAAATTAGTGGATTCACTAGGGTATATTAACCCAAGTATGGGTAAATAGTTATATAAGAGTAATAAATAACATTACAAAATAGCAATATTCCCTCAAAAACTCAGTATAAGCAAACTTCATATAGATAAATAATAAATATTATATAATCGTATACTATGGTTTGATACATACATATTTTACCTGGATAAGTTTAACTTTAATACTAAAATCAATACATTTATATCATACAATTGTAAATAAGATTAGTAATAATAATAAAATTTATCATACCTCATATATAGTATTTTATAAAGAATTTTATGATAAAATACAATTAAATTTATGATATTTAGGCATCCCTAGATCATATATACTTAAACTTTACGCTTATAGCTAATAAAAATAAAACATCCACCTACCCACTCCCCAATTACCGGTCATGAATCACTACACAATACTAATACAAAATAATAATCATCTAAAACCAGAAACAACACATTAACACTTCAAAAAATCCGCCCACCACACTAACAAAATATGATTTATAATAAACACACCCGTTCGTCACTACTCAACTTCCACTTCTAAAAGTGAAGAAATCGCTGATCCAGAAGAGGCCATAATGACGTATCTCTCGTCCTCCACGACCGCCGATACCTCCGCTCACCTCCCAATAATAAACATCCATGACAGAATAATCCAAAAATAAGATTACTACAACCTAAGTACAATACTGTTACACACATCGCGTGCCCCACTGTTTATCCACCACTAGATGTCAGGACGATAAATCCTACATAAGGAGGTGTGAGCAAGATAGAGCACCCTCTCCTTCATGGTAGGGTGCTAGGCGTGCTCTAACGGACGCGCCCACATGCGCTCGTACTTCTCAGTATATATACTCAGGCGTATAGCTCTCTACGCGTAGTGTACGGCTCGGTTGCGGCCAGTCGGGCTCTGGATCGCTCAGTGTGGGACCCTACCCAATTAGGTAGGAGCAATGAGAAAGGCAGAATGAAAATATATCATAACTACATATATACTTAATATAACGTATAATAATATTAACTTATATTAATATTATATATCATTATTAAATATTAATATAGATGTACAATCAATAAATAATTAATATTAAATATTATATTAAACATATACTATAATTAAATATTATATATATAAAAATAATATTAATATATATATATTATAATATTATATTATATTTAATAACAGATCATAATTATAGTTTATATCATATATTATAATTATATATTATAAATTTTATATAGTTATATACAAATAATATATTAAGTAATTATATTTATATTATATTATATTATATATATAAATATATATTAATATAATATATAATTAAATTATCATTAATACTATATATATTTATATATATAATTATATTATAATATATATATTAAATATTAATTAATATTATATAAAATATATATTAATATATAATAATATAAATATCATATAATATTATATATATATAAATTAATTAATTATAATATATAAGTATTACATTAAATATATTAAATAATAAATAATATTTGAATTGTTTGGTTAATACTTAATTATATTATACATAAATAATTAGGTAACTAAATTATTTTTAATATTAATATTATTATATATAGAAATTACTTTCGCTTTTGTGGAGAGGATAATAAGGTGTAAAACGGTGTCAATGATCATCAAGAAAGTATTTAGTTAGAACGAAAAGAAGATTGGACAAGTCAAAAAAAGAAAGATCCAGCTCTTAACCATAAACAACCACTCTAATAATTTAATATACCATAACATTAGCGAGATAACTCGTCAACAGTTAAGAATTAATCCACCCTTAGAGCTTATCTCAATTGTGATGAACCTGCGTCAAAGATCCCTCACTTATAATTACATATCTGTCAAGTAAAAGTTGGTAAGTTATCTATAATAATAGTCCCACTTGATTACCTACTAAGTGGTGTAATCCACACAAAAACATACCTTAGTATGAGTTAATTATATTACCTGTAAAGTACGTCGAGATGATCTCACTCAAAATTCGGCTCATTCACTCCCATGATTGCACAAGTGGGGGCGTGCGCGCGTGGCGCGTAGAGGCGTGGAAAATTGTCATCATCTTATCCAGAATCATATCCTATTAACTGGATCGGTCTCGATTCTCACATATATGTTGCTTCGGTTCTCCCAGTATAGTTGCCGTGTGCGAGTGTCGTTCTAGACACGACATCCGCTTACACCACTATTTACATCCGCCTTAACCACACGAGTCCGATTCTTGGCTGGATGTATTAACATTCTAATGGCTGATTCCACATGACCCAAACATCGTCTGACGTACGGATTTTAAGAGTCAAATACCATATATATAGATTACTCGTAAAATAGAAAATAATAGTTGAAATGGATATTTACCCAGTTAAATAGGTATTAAAGGATAAGGTAAATAGGTTACTTATTAATAGATATATAATGAATATTAGAATAATATAAGTACATGGAATAGTATAAATCTATATAAAGTATATCATATGCCAATATATAATATATTAATATTAACCTAAATAATTATACAAATAATACCTTATAATATATGTATAAATACATTTTATATATAATATTACCCTGAGATATAATTGTAGTATTATATGATCATATATGGTATATCTTACCTATTATATCCTAAAATATCATATATATATATATAATTTATTATTATATATATATAGTTAATATATAGTATATATATATTATATTAATATATTATTATATAATATATTATATTATAATATAAATATATATTAAATAGATAAATATTCTTATAATAGTATATTAGGATATATACTATAATATATATATATTTATAATAAAATAATTCATATCTTTCACCCTCGCTCTAACATCCAGCCTGACCACCAAATACTTTAGGTATGCAAAAGTGTCACTTTTCACAACTTACCTCACTCATATAACCTTCTAAACCTATACTGCCAGACTCCTCCACAATCGCTCTAGTGCTGAATTAATTTCCATTGGTATCTCTGATTTGTTGTGAGTTAAAAGGAGTGTCTAGTACATGAGTAGGTTTAAGTATACTTGTGTGTGTGTTGTAACAGTTTTTAAAAATGAATTTTCGATTTAGAATTCTTTTTTTTTTTTTTTTTTTTTTTTTGGTGTGTGCTTTTCTGTTTAGTGTATGAGATGTTTGTGGTGTTTGTGTTTCTGAGCAATAGAACTGAGTTGCCTATGGTTTTCTAAGTTGTTCTGTCTCTTTATGGTAGTATATTTAATATTCTTCAAATGTAGGTGTTTGTTGGGCGATTTGTAAGATGGTGCCATCCCATGTATAATTCTGAGTTGCTTTGTTTTTTTTGGATGTTGTAGGTATTTCCTTATTTTACCCTTGGTTAAACACAGGAGCCACATTGTTGAGTAGTAGTTTAGAGTCGAGCGAATGTATTGTTGTATATGGTGGGGATATCTGTGTATGTTATTGATGTCAGTGCTGGCTATGGTTCTTGTTATGTATAGTTTTCCTGTTTGCTGATGTTTTATGTTTTCTATGCTGTTATTTAAAGAGTCAAATGTGTTGTCCAGTGTTATTTCAAGAATTTTGGGTGTTTTGTTTAATGGACTAGCGATAGTTGTCTATGAAGATTAATTGGCCGGTCTGTTGAATGAGCCAAAAGTTGAGCAGTCACGTTTGTGATTTAGTGAGTAAATAGATGATTTCATTTGGTGATTTGCTTAAAACATATCTAGATATCGGTTCAGCCAAATTTTTCGAAGAGTTGGCTGATGTATACCTGTTGGGTTAGATTAGTTTGCTGTATTTAGGTTCCTGTGTGTGTGGTGGTTTAGTGATATCATCTGCACTGGTTGTTATGTTTGTATGATTTGTTTTTGGTTTATATGTTTGGTTAGGTTCGACAGTGAATAAGTTGGAATAAATGGCCGAAAGGTAAGTGTATTAGGATGCTTCCTTGGAAGTTATTTGCTCGTTATTTATTTATGTTATTTTTACAGGAGTTGTATTGTGTATTGTAATTGTATTTTGTATTTGTGTTTTTCCCTGATAGGAAATTTGCCACCCATTTCTTTAAATTGGTGGGAGATAGTTTGATTTATTTTAGTTTTGTGCGATGGAGATTGGGTCTGGGAACTGTGTCAAAAGCTTTGGTTGATGTGCCACATTGCTATTACGTTAATGTTTTGTGTCAAATATGAGGCCGAGCATTTAAACCGCCCAAAGTTTCCTGGGATTTGGATTGCTATGATGTTTGTGAAAGCTGTTGGTTGAGTGGTTTAGTTGGAAGTCATGTTGAAACTTTTGTTTGGGGAATGTGTGTTTTTTTATTTACTCAATATGAGCTTTTCTAGTAGCTTTGCACAGTGGGTATGATATCGTGAAGATTGGTGGTACGAAGAGGGGTTGAGCTTGGTTTGTTATATCATATATTTGTGGAATTGTGTAATTTGTTTTATCCAACTAGGAATTAAAAGTTAAATTTAAGTGCATAAATATAATTTAACTAAGATTGGTCTAAAAGCCCGTAGTACAATGAACGGTATTACATTGAACAGGATCAAACAATTTCATAAAATAAATTAGGACAGTCGGGTAAGACAAGATAACAAAATTTAAGTGCAATTCTTTAGCTCTTAGATATTTGAGCAAGTAAACTTTGAAAGATTACAACAATTTCTTCACATTAAATGGGTATTTTTCACTACGATATTTAATTCCATTTTAATTTTTTTATTTTTTTAACTTTTAATCTAAAAATTTGAGAATTTATGACCAATAGTAAGAATGATAATTTTGATGTAGGATGACGAGTACATGAAATGATAAAAGTAACCTAATATGCGCGACTATAGGAATGTAATTGCTAAATAGAATGGGTTTAAAAAAATAAAAAACATTAATAAAAATAAAATATAGCCTTCTATTTAAAACAAATTATAGCAATATATAAAATTTACAAATAAAATATTACAAAATTCAATTAAAGTTTGAGAACAGTAAACGGAAAACATCAAAAGTTTCACCACATATAAATATTTCAAAGAAAATAAATAATTAGTTTTTTTTTTCCTAAAAGACCCTTCCTTTTCTTTCTAAGTTGGCATCTCCAAGATGATAAGCCGGAAGGTAAGTAACTCGTCCAATGGCGTCTCTCCTCTCCAAGGCAGGATTAGGTAATGTGTTGTCTAAACTACCCAAGGAAGTATAGCTGGAAAAAAGTTAAGGCAGGATTAGGTAACGTGCTGTCTAAACTACATAAGGAAATAAAACTAAAGTTATTTCTCATGTAACATTAATAGAGCAAAAAATATCCATGTGTTTAAGATGGAAGTGAACATTTGCATTTATGTCTAAGGAAAATATCACTAATAATGTGGTTGGCAAAGTCATTTGGAATAAATAAGGGAATTAAACAAAAGTTTCTTTTGCTCTGGAGTTGCGATTCGTTAAAGGAAGAAAAGAAAATTTTGAATATTTAACGAATATCAAGCATGAATAGGGAATCGGATGTAGAATAAGAATACATTATTAATAGTGAATCGCAATGTGTAGTACAATTTCAATCTGAATAATTTAGACAATTCTACTAGGTTAATTAATATTGATTCTAATTTAATTGACATTATGTAATATAACTTTCACCTTCATAATAATCATTATACTCTTACTTAATAAACTTTTAATCTTTATTTGATAGTGTTATCTGAAAGAAGCTAGTCCAACATAGAGACAGATTAAATAAAGTTTCTAGTCATTTAAAAGAAAACTAGTAAATTTAACATTTCTAACGTGTGTGGTTGCCAAAAGATTGCCAAAATTTTAACTAATCACATTAACTCTATTTGCTGAAAACTTAAAAGAAATTAACAACATAAATATATATATATATAAAAATAATTTTCAGATTTCACTCTTCCCTAATTATGAAATAAATAAACTGAAATTACCCTCTGTCATATAAAGAGCAGTAAGGCAAATAAAGCTGACGAATAAAACTCCAAATTTCGTCGTATTTCCATTCAAGAATAGGATTTACTCTCATCAAAGAGGGCCAGTCTCCATCTGTTGGTGAAAACACCTCCAATGATTCTGTAACAATAATAATAAAAATAAATTTCTTTTAGACAACACCTAATGTCGTTTTCATATGCAACATATCATTGTATATTCTTTAACATTAATACTTTACTGTTTACGTAAACAATCAAAATAAAGATGGATTCCGCATAACCAGTAAATTTGTTTTCATTTTATTTTCTGTCATTAATTGTCACTACTCTATAATCAAATATTAAAAAAAAATAAATAAACTTTAAGTACGTACCACCACTCGGATCGACACGCCGTGTACCCATTATCACTGCCTTTATAGAAGGTCGTTTCACCAAAAGGGATGAAAGAGCAGTTTTCATAGGACCAGGAACTATTTCACAATCTAAATCATACCTTGAAACGAAAGGAATGAATCGTAATACACTAACATATTATTCAGTAATATCAGGAAAGTAGAACATATATAGTTACAATAGATCTTACCCACTATCTTTATAAATTACATTTATATTACAATTCCATACATTCTCCAATATTATATTAACCATTCAAGTTTAATTAGTATATACCCTATAAGTTTTACTATAATAATATAATAATCTTTAAATATATATATATATATTATATAAAAACTCCCAGAAAGATACTCCCTCCACTTTATATTAAATTTACTACTTCCCCTATAATAAGGTCAAGGGGGTATAACATATACTAACGGTAGTGGAGGACCTTACTAGAAAAATCAAATTCACTTTATAAGGTCACGCGCGTGCAGCCTTATATAACCCAAAAATAAAAATATAAATAATATATACTTGTATATATATTATATATTGAATTATATTAATTATTAAATATATATTAATATATATATATAATTAATACTATATAATATATTATGTTAATATTTATATATATATATTATATATATTATATATATATCATATATATATTATTAATATAATATTAATATATTATATTAATATTATAATATATATATATATATATTAAAATATATTAATTTAAATATATATTAATATATAATATATATATATTTATATTATTTATATATTATTATTTATATATATATATATATATTTTATAATATAATAATATATATTATATATATATATATATATAATATTATATATATAATATTATTAGCTGTATATATATATATATAATAATATAATAATATATATAATATATATATTTGATATATATATATATATATACCCGGTATAATATATAGATATATATACAATTATAATTATTTTATATGTATTATATATATATATATATATAATATTAATATATATATATTAAAAATATATTAAAAATATATTAATATTAATATAATATATTAATATATAATATATATATATTTATATAATATATATTAATATATATATATATTAATATTATAATATATATATAATTTATTAATTAATATATATATATTATATATATAGTATATAAATAATTATATATATTATATATATATATTTAATATATTAAATATATATATTATTTATGTTTAATAATATATATACTCATATAAGTATATATTATATATAAATATATATATATAATTAATATAATTATAATTAATAATATAATATAATATATATATATTTAATATAATTATATATATATATTATATTTAATTATAATATAATATATTAATTATATATATAATATTATATTATATATTATTATATATATATATATTATATATATATATATAAATATTATATTATATATATATACCCTGGGGCGTAATAATACTAAAGTTATACTATTTGGGATAAGGTTTATAAAAGCAAAACAGAGGAAAGACCGCAATTTGGAGAAATGAATCAACCTTATTTCTTCTAGGGATATTCTTCACAATTAGAGTGATTTTATAATTTAGGTAAAGTTATTCTTACATATATACGGTATATTTTTTCTTTATATTATTATATTTTTATAGTTTAAATATTCTCACAAATAATCAGACTCATAGAGGGAAATAAATTATCACCCTATATTTACCTACACCTACCATCCACGTGTATACCCCACTATAAAAGTCTTGATCATATTATATGTGATAAAATTAAAAGTAATTAGATTAATTTTCTGTGTAAATCTTTTCGATTTCTAATTTAAATAAGTTAATTATTATATATTTAACTATTTATTATATTATATTTTATTATTATTATCCAAATGTAACTCAAAATTAGTTTGTCAGTTCCTATACTATATTTATATTTTATTTAAGTGTATTTATGTAGATAACACTACATAATAGGTAATCCACTTCATTCATGGAATTTATATATAAAATACTGGGTTTTATAATATATAATTAAGAGGAATTAAATTTTATTTTTTTAAATTTTTTTTAATTATATATAAATAATATATATATCAAAATTCAGCCGTATTTTTTGTATATCTGTAAAAAACATTATTTGGTGTTTTTGCCTCCTTTTCTCTATGTTTATATTATGGGTTTTTGTTGTCTTTATTTTTAATGAAATTTTTTTTTGTTTTAAATAACTTAAAATTCATTCCTCGATATTCAAATTTTTCAATAGAATCATCCGTTTCTAAATCCTTGAGATATCTTTTTTTCCATTTTTTTTTTTTTTTTTTTTTTTTTTAATTTCTGCGCATTTTCGTCGGTCAGATCCTTTTTATTCCCCTTAGAGGGAAATTAAAAACTTTAAGTCGAGTTTGCAATAATACCTAGAAACCCTTAAAAGATTAGTTTTAGAAAAATTTATAAGTTTATCTTTTTAATGTAGGAGCCTCTAAATTTTATTATGAAAAATTAATGAGAGTAAACTTGTTTTCTTATATAAAGATTACTATCTTATATTATAGTCATACGTACCAAGTACCAAGGTATCTCACAGCCGGGGAGGGGGTAGTTGAGGGCGCTATTCTATGGAAACCACCTACCCTCACTAGCACTCTATTAATGTAAATACGTGAGTATTTTTAAAATACCCTACAGTGTTCAAATAAATAAAATATTATTTTCAGTGATTATTTCAACTAATTTAGATTTCTATAACTAATATTATTATTTACAAAAATATTATAATATATATATAAATAATATACTATATATATAATGTAAAAATATTAGATACAATATTTAATCAGAAAATATTAGGAAATTTGTTTGCGGATTATCGTGAGAGTTTGTATATAGGTATTCTCGAGATAGGCTATTTTCGTTCACTTCTCTACTTACTATCTATCATATCTATATGATCAAAAAACAAGGGATGGTATATCCTCTTCCAACAGGTTGGCTTCTTGGTGCGTGTCAATAGGAATGCAAAATTGCAGTCAACTCGGTCAGGAGCGTGATTTGATTTTCTGTTGAGGCGGACGAAGTTATCATTGCTCGTGTAAGTAAATTCTCTCCCTCTCTACCCTCTCATCTCTCCACTTTTCCTTTTAACGTCTCATATCCCACATCTCAGTCTCGTCTATCCCTCCTCTGCCCCTTAATCTATATCCTCTCTTCTCTCCTCTCTCAGAGCAAAAAAAGCGATGGATCCTCGAGAGCTTTAATAGAAGTAACTTACGGTAAAGTTTTTATTAATAGCAACTTTATGATGTGGTTAAACACGAAAAGGAAATGGAGTTAATGGGTCTCAGTAAGTGAGAAAATAAAAGAAATAAAGTATATTATTTAGTGTTTGGTTCAAGACTCGAATGAGAGAGAGAATGAAGGTCCCTAGTGTTTGGAGTTTGTTGTATATATACAGTAATGACTGTGAGGTAGAATTATGTTTTTTAATAGAAGTAAATGGGATTGAGTTTCCAATGATTACCTAGTATTTTTTAAGAAGGATATTCTCTTATTTGAACAGAGTGAAAAACAACTGGGAAAAATTTGTTATAGGTTTTTACCCAAAGGTTGGAAAACCTAATGTCAAATACTAAGAATTGGAGAAAATAAGGGGGGTATTTTAATTTTCAAAATGTATGTGATATTTCCCCCAACCCTTTCCTTAATGAAAGAGAGAGAGAGAGAGAGATACGGCGATCAATCTAAGGTGGAGCAAGAGATCATTTTACTGATGAATTTGTTTACGAATTCTTTAAAGAGGAAAACCTTTCTTATAGCAATTATAATTGAAGCCTTTCAATGAATCATGGATAGTAGAACGTTCTTATACAAAATACTCCTATCCAAAGTTTAGTTTGTGTGAAATCGTGTAATCAATACAATAGGAAGAGGTTTAATTGAGGAGTTATTAAATAAAGAAAGGTTATTGTAGGTAAAAGCTGGTTTGATAATTTTCTTCACGGACAGGACAGTTAGCGGGTCCATTAATAATATAAAATTAATTTTAATTATGAAAGATTGAAAGTTTAATAGTTTATAATTAATTATATTATGTTTATTTGATACTCAATAATTAATAAATTTAATTATTATAGTTATATAATTTATGATGTATATTCATTAAATATTTTATTATTAATGTATTTGCTATAACTATGAAAATATTAATTATTACAATAATTAATATTTCAATTTTATGACCCAAAAAAGCTCGTTAAACTTTGAACCAATATTGAAGGAGAGATAATGAATGCCCGTCCAAGTTGTGTTTATAAAATAATGCTCCCCCAAAGTTACAGCTACAATGGAAAAGAAATATAGTTATTTTCCGCTGAAATTGTCGAAAGGAGAGGTTTTGTTACTACATAGAAAAAGGAGTTATAGTGGCACAAGAATAGAGGCCAGAAAATGAAATTAAATAAGAAAAATGTTAAATAAGAATTATATGCTAATGATTTTTGTTTCCATTTGATGGGGAGGTTATTTTAAACCAGTTATAGTGACCAAGATGGTGTAATTTTGCCCAGTGTCACTTTCCGCCAGCGGTCTATACGCGAATATATATGTTCACACAAATTCCAATAAAAGAAACACCACACGTGTTTTATTAAGGAGAGAGGTATATATAGAAATATTTTCGAATTATATAATTACTATAATTATAATTAGCAAATTTAGATTATTAATAAAAATAATTGACAAATAAAGAATAAGAGAATAAAATAACTTTTAGAGAGATAATTATATTTAATAATTAATTATTAATATTATAAAAATAGGTAAAATATAAAAGAAATGCTTAAATAAGATATGTCTATTACTATTAGTGGCTATCGCTCGCACACTAAAGAAAAACTTATTTTCCAAATTTAGTCCAGATTATGCCCCGGAAGATAGAACCCCTTAAAAGGTTTGGGCAACCAATTGTAGTATGAGAGAAGAAAGGTCAGGTTTTCGTGAAGTCTATAGATTTTAACATAAATTAACCAAATCAAGTTTAACGAATAGTATGGTTTGATTCCAATTAATATCTTTTCTTGGAAAAAAAAAAAGTAATAGAATTTTTTGAATATACAAATCCACACCTAGAATACCAACACTGTCAAGGAATTAAAGTTCACTTAACTTTATATACCTTGGAAATAGGTGTTAAAGTTATTATATATTAAGTTAAAATTTATTATATTTTTTAATGTAAATTTAAAGTTATATATTTAATATGAAGTTATAATTGAATTTTTTTAGAAAAGTTAAAATTATATAATTTATAGGTAAAGTTCAAATCATACTATTAATATGCAGTTATTATTATTTATTTGTATAAGCTATAGATTTATATATATTATGATTAAATTGAAGATATTATATATATATATATCGTTAGATAAGTGGAAATATATATAAGTGTAGTTGTGAGAATAATATTAAAGTAAATAAACCACCGTTTATATATAATATTAGATTATATATATATATATTTAGAAACACCATTGTATTTAAATATATTATATTTAATATATTAATTTGTAATTAATAAAAATATAGTTTATTAATATAATAATATATATAATTAATTATTTATATATATATATAATAGCTAAAGTAATATAATTATATAATTAGTTTACCATAGTAGGTTGGATTTTTATAATAATATATATAATTAATGACTTTTTACTATATATTTATATATATTATGTTGTGGGAGGGTGGATTTATTAGATTTATATAATATGAGGTAATCATATATATATATAATATAAATATATATGATAATAATAAATGAGATATATTATTAATAATTAGGTATATTTATAAACTAATTTGTTTCAGTATTGGCAATATTTTGTTATATATTATATACTATAATATTATAAGGGGAATTATATATAATATATATATATATGTATATTTAAATGATAATGGCAAATATGTCTTTTTATATTATCTTTATATTAGCATAAATGTAATGAAAAATATGATATATATATATATATATATATATATATATATATATATATTAATAATTTATATATATTATTATATATAATATATTTATATATATATAATTATATAATATTTATATATATTATATGTTATATATATATTTAATATTATAATATATATATATATATATTAATTATATATATATATTATATAATATATATTATATATATAATATAATATATATATATTAAATATATATTATAGGTTTGTTGGGTGGGGGTCTTGGTTGTTTGTTTATGTCTCAGTCATCAAAAACATAAGTTGACTGAAATTCTTTTTTTATGTTAATTTTAACATAAGTTTTTTAAATTCTTTCTTTTTGGGTTAAATTTAAAAAATATGTCCATTTCTAACTTTGCCCAATAAAAATCTTGAAGGTTTCTAAAGCCTTGAAATTTTTCAGTAGGCAATATTATTGTTATACTGCATTACCGATAAAAAACCCATATAAAAATCTGTTTATTGTATACACAATTTATTACTTTGGGAAAGTAATTTTTGATTTAGTTTTTAATGATTATCTCATATTAATTTTAATTATTTTTATTGGAGCAGACGTGTAATAGGGTAGCCAAGTAAAAATTTGTAGGAATGGACTAATTTGGACAAGCTTTGATATACATAAAAAAAATAAAAATTTTCAAATAAATCTATTTTGGAAGGGGTTAAAAAATGGGAAAAGAATAACGATAACTTCGTACAGTAGTCTTTATTCTATTGACGTTTTTTTTCTGACAAAGGGAAAAAATTAGGAGGAAGGAGAGGAAAGAGGGGAGAAAGGATAATCTGAATAAGTACAACTTCTTAAGGCCTTGTTTCGTTTCATCTTATTAATGCGTTCTGAAAGATTCAAAGGAAAAGCAAAAAAGGATGCCTGATTAAATCAAAAAAGGATTTAAAGGAGCAGGAAAATTAAACCAGAAATAGGAGGAAGAAAGCAGAAGAAAACGAAAGGGGTAAAACGTAAATCCCCAACTTTCTTGAAAGTGTTAGAGGTGTTGCAATGACAAATATTAGATAATTAATAAAATCGAAAAAAATAATAATAATTATTGTTATAATGATGAATAATATAATAAGAACTACATAATAAAATAATTATCATAATAATAATAAATATTTATAAATATAATAAGATCTAATTAACCTAATAATATTGTAATCCTTCAAATATCTCATTACGTATATTAATAATAATAATAATAAATAACAACGGGAACAAGAATAAGAAAAGAAGAAGAAGAAAGAAAGAGAGAAGAAGAAGAAGAAGAAGAAAGAAAAAGAAGTAATTATACAGAAGAAGAAGAAAGAAGAAAGGAAGAAGAAGAAGAGAGGTAGCATTCAGAGAGAGGCAGGAAGGTAGGATTAGTCTAGAAGAAGAACTAGAAGATAAAGGTTCCTTTGGTCATTTGCAACTTGTTGTATATATTATACCAAGAGTTATTAAATATAGCAATTATTAGTATCATCTATATATATATATAAGTTTATAATATATATATATTATTTTTAGTATATTATTAATATTTAATATATATATATGAATATAATAATAAGTATCATTTGAAATTAAAGAAGTATTATTTATATTTATATATTATAATTAATAGCGAGTATTATAGGTAATATTATAATATATATTGGTGATAATATTAGGGATAATGAATACTATTATGAGTAGTTAGTATATATTATCGGGGTGATAGTATAAGTTATGTATAGGGTAAGGTTATATGTAAGTATAGGGTAGTATATATACTACCATAATAGTATATATTATTTAATATATTAGGTTATATAGGCTAGTATAGTAGTTATAGTAGGGGTATAGTATAGTGAGGGGGCAGTATAGGTGAGTATAGGTGATGAGGTAGGTGAGGTATAAGTTATTAGGGTGTAGGTTGTATGATAAGGTATCGGTGAGTATGAGGTATTGTGTATATAATAGTAATGGAGTAGGGTATAGTAGGTATGGGTAGATGAATGAGTGAGGTTTAAGGTATATGAATATAGTAATTATAAGGTGGTATGTATAGTGATAGGTTAGGTATATTATATATGTAGTAGTGTATTTATAATATAAGGGGTGAGATAGTATATAAGTAATAATAAATAGTATAATAGTAGGGTATATTATGAATTAATGTTTTGTATTAACAGGGTACATAGCCATGATGTATTATTTTATATAGATTTACGAAATAGGAAGTCCATCATATTCGAAAAGAATTAATATTGTAGTGAGATCTTGTATCATCTCTATTATAATATGCTGTTAATTAAGATAATTTATTTTCTTATACAGAACGATCGTGAATAAAAAATGAATTTGAATATAGTATGTTAATTTCTCTTTTGATGTTTGGTTTCCTATAATATATGTTTGAGGTGAAATTAGTATCTTGTTTTTTCCCTTATATATTTTAATTATTATATCAAATATATTTGCTCAAAGAATGAGATCCCATTCTTCAAATATTCCACATGAGTGATATTAATATTATTTTGGTTTGTTAGAAAACTTAAATTATTATTTTTATGTATATATATAACAAATCACTTCTCATCATGTATTTAAATAATAAGTAAAAGGTATGTTCATCTACTATAACCTTCTTATAGAAACACTGTTTATAATTCCTCGCGGAGCATTCTATTTTAAAGATCCAAATAAGATTCAAAATAGCACATGTAAATATATAGTTAACTTAGAGTTTTAATGACCCTCAAAGGATAACCCATTTAGCATACTATTACCTAATAAATAACTAAAACTTGCTTATAATTTAATTTATTTCACATTAAAAATTAAATATTATATCTTTTAAGATTTCATTTATGTTATTTATTATTATAATATCTAAAATCAATGACAATTTTTTGCTTCAAAACTAATCATTGTTAGTAGATAATTTAGATTTTTATAAAATAATAGTATAGTTTAAGAATATGCGTTCTAAAATTGTTTTTCTTTTTCAAAATAAGAGCTCTCAGATTAGTGACACAACTATTACGTATTTCGTATAACATTTGCCAAATTATATTTTTATATTAGTCATATCCGGAAGATTTAAGATAATTATTTTATCGGAGCAACGAAAGAGTAAATTATTTTTAAATAGTAATATTCTTTTTAAAATAAATCCATTATTTTTTATATATTATATATTATATATATTATTATATATTATTATATTTTATATAAATATTATTTTAAATAGATAATAATAACAGTATTGCAGTATTTATATGTTTTTTAATTTTATTTATTTAATAATTATTTTAGACATTTATTAATTATATTATATAATATATTATATATAATAGTTAATACTATAATATATATAAAATAATAATATAATATAAATATTAATATTTCTAAGTATAAATATACGAAGTATAGATATAATATATAAAAATTGTAACAGACAATAATATAATTAATATTTTATTTATAAAATAAATTAATATATTCTATATATTTATTATAATTAAAATATATATAATTATATCATAATAATATATATTATATATATTTAATATATATATATATATAAATATTTACAATTAATTACAATATGCCTGAATTAATGTATATAAATTATTTGTCAAGTGAAATATATGGAAATGCTGAATTTCAACAAAAGATAGACAGATGAATTAATTATATATATTATATTAAAATATTTTTATAAATTATAATTATTATATATATATTATTTATTTATATATTATATTATATTTATATATATTATTTAATATATATCAGTGTGGTGAAATGAAAAAACTCGCTTAGGGAAAAAACAATTTATTTTTAATAAATTGATAATTATCCTTAATTAAAATTATGGTGTTTTTAGAGTTATGTTTATTGGGTTTTAATGTCTGAAAAACATTTTGTTTCACTCTTGGCGAAGAATTAATATATGAAAGGAAGGTACCAAGTGTCGCCATTTATCTCGATTTAAACATGTAGTATTGAATAATTTCCATGGAGGTGATCATTCTCAGACATGATGATTGCGTATGACTGTATGGTGACTGTCATACACAAAATAGCACTTGAATTCACTCGTAAATAAAGCCTTGCATTAAATAATCTTCTCGGTCGCTATCTAAACCGATTATTTTTTTTTTTTTTTTTTTTTTTTTTTATTGACTCCCAACTTTTTGGAAATTGAACAAACTTGCTAAATAAAGAATTATTTTTAGTATGATATTGCGAAAAAACAATATTTTGGTTGTTATGTATTAAAAAAATTTATCTAATTCACTCGATAACGTTTTTTGCTTTATGTGTCACGCTGCGTGGTCGTTTTGTTTGGTATGTAATATTAGGAAAATCCGTGATTTAATATGCTATTTTAGTATTAATATTATTGGACTATAACTTTGAGCATGTAGTGATGTACTTGTAATTTTTAATTTACTATAGTTCCACTCTTTGTTTAGAATGAAAATGTCATATAAATTAGAAGTTACAGTTTATATAAATGGAAGGTGTGGTACTACAAGTTCAGAATGCACACCTATGAATGAGGAAGACGGAGCAATGTTCATAACCTACAAGTCTCTGTAGATATGTCAAAAAAATTTAAAACGAAATTCAGGCAATTGTCGATTTAATAAAAAATCCTTAAAAACAACTTCTAGAAGCCCATTGCCAAACGAAGTAACTGCGGTCAACAGAGAAATGAATGAAATGAGTTACTTTTTTGAATGTAGAGGTAACTGACAAAAAAAAAATGGTCGTGTTAGCAATTTATTTTGTTTTAAAATGGTGATCAACTCACAAAAGTGCATAACTAGCAAGTTGTGAGGTAACCAAATATGGAAAGAGACCAAGAAGACTAATTAGTACAAATCTAAATTAAATGAACTAATCTAGAAGAAACAACACGATACAAACCATTCACAATGTGTGGCGATAGAACAAAAAAATAAATATTGTTATATTTTTCTGTTACAATAATTATACAAAGCAGACTCTAGAGGATATCAAGTGTTCACAAGTTTCTACCAAGAGTTAGCATCAGCAAAACACCTCAAAACTGTACGAGGCTGTAAACCATAGCAATTAATAAATAATGCTATACAAAGCTTATTGTAACGTTTTTACGCAAGAAACATCAATGTCAAATTCTAGGCAATGAAGCTAGTAAAGAGTAGTATAAATTCCTCATTATCATTTCTTTCAGATGATTTAAAGACGGAATGGTGGTTTCCATTGAAGAAGCAGGGGATGTGTACAAAGAAATATGTGCAGAAAATGGGATGGAGATTGAACATGTTATAAAGAAGAAGGCATTAAAACATTCAATTGAAGAAGAGCTTTTGGACATGGACGTGCATATTATTATTATTAAACATATTAATATCCCTATCCGATAAAATCAAACACATACAGTATATGCTTTAAAAGCTACTACAGAATGTTGAGTTATTAACACTATAAGCTGAAAGAAAACCACAATTTATATTACTGAGGGTAAAGTGAAGACATTACTTTGAAGCGGAACATAATTTAGAAAGTGCGTTATGATAGTAACACAAATGGCATTTTCAAAAAGGATACTAAGACGACAATAACTAAACGCAGTAAAATGTAGTACCACTGGAACTTGAATTAAATTCTTTAAGTGGTAATAATGCTAGAAAAAAAACAAATAATACTCCAGAACACTCAAGAGATTGATGCAGAACAAGTAGTTCAAAAGGCATCAGTGCTTTTAACATAAAAAAAAATAATTAAAAACGTTTTAAGATAATTTCTTTTTCCCTTTTCTCTTTTTCCCCCTGCTAACCCCAGGATGCCAGACGACAATTTTTAATTTTGCCACTTTAGACCGAAACGATCATACTATATATCAATAATATAATTAATATTATTATATATAATTATATATATAATTAAAATAATTATATATATATTATTTAAATATAATATTATAATTATATAATATATATTATTATAATAATAATTTTAAATATAATATATATATATATATAATTATATATTATATATATATAATATATTATATATTTATATTAATTTATAAAATTAATATTAATATATCTATATAATATAAATATTTATTAATAATAATTATATAATATATATGAAAATAATTAATTATATTTATAATAATATATATATATATATATATATAATACTATATATATAATATAGTATATATATATATATATAATATAATATTAATATATTATAATATAATAAATAATATAATAATAAATATATATAATTATATATTATAATTATATATAATAAATTATATTATATATAAAAATATATAATATATATAAAATTAAATAAAATATGTATATTTTATAATATGTATATAAAATAATTAAATATATATATAAATAATAATTAATATATATATTACTTATATATTATATAAATTATATATTATATAATATATATAATATATAATATATATATACATATATATATAATATATAATAAATAATAATATATATTATATAATAATTATAATAATTAAATTATTATATATATATAAATATATATTATATATAATAATCTTATATATATAATATAATATATATTATTGAATGTCTATATATTTTACATATACTATATATATATTATATATTATATATATATTTATATAAATATATATTATTATATAATATATTATATATATTAATATAATATAATTATATATTATTTAAATATAATATATATTAAATATTATTATATATTATATATATATATTATATATTATTATAATATATATATAATATACTATATATATATATATATATATATATATATATATATATATATATATGTGTGTGTATGTGTGTGTGTGTGTTTTCATCTCTCTCTCCTCTTGTATCCCTGTCGGTAATAATGCAGTCTTAACCTCTGCTAAAACTGAGATGTTCTCTCAAACATTTCTCTCTAATTCTTCTATAGACGATTCCACACCTATTCCTTCTCTCTCCTCCCTTCAGCTCATTAAAGTGGTTCTCTAAGCTTATGTTTCTGATTTGCACCCTGATCTGGTAAAGTGTTTCCTCACTGCCTATCAACTTAAAGTTTTTCTCCAGCTGGAAGCATTCATTCATCCATCCTGTGAAGAAGAAGAAGGGGATTTCAGTCAACGATCCAACTACCATCCTACCGCTTTCACTTTGTGCTCTCTAAAGTTTTCGAACAATTTTAGAAACATCTTAAATCTTTTAATCTTGTCCTTGACTGCCCGTATGACTTTTGTAAAGAGAGCCAGACTGGTGACCATCATTCCTTTCTTTCTGATTCTTGGTTATCAGGTTATGATTTCCATTCTTTCCGATTCTTGGTCATCTGGTTAGGATTTCCATTTTTTCTGATACTTGGTTATATGGTTATGATTTTCATTCTTTCTGATTCTTGGTTATCTAATTATGATTTCCATTCTTTCTGATTCCTAGTTATCTGTTTATGATTTCCATTCTTTCTGATTCTTGGTTATCTGGTTACGATTTTCATTCTTTCTGATTCTTGGTTATCTGGTTACGATTTCCATTCTTTCTGATTCTTAGTTATCAGGTTATGCTTTAAATTCTTTCTGATTCTTAGTTATCTGGCTATGCCTTCCATTCTTTCTGATTCTTGGTTATCTGGTTATGATTTACATTCTTTCTGATTCTTGGTTATCCGGTTATGATATTCATTCTTTTTGACTCTTGGTTATCTGGTTATGATTTCCATTCCTTCTAATTATTGGTTATCTGGTTATGATTTCCATTTTTTCTGATTCTTAGTTATCTGGTTATGCTTTCCATTCTTTCTGATTCTTGGTTATCTGCTTTTCGTCATTTCTGTAAATCTGTTGCAATGTCGTTGGACGAAAGCTTTCGCTAAAATCTGGTACAAAGCTTTGATTTTTAAACTTCCCTCTTTTTGGTATTTTGGTATTTTGGTATTTTGGTATTTTGGTATTTTGATATTTTGATATTTTTAATTATCTTTGAAACCTTCTCTGAAATTACGTCGCAGTCGTTCTATGGCTGTTGTTGTGGGTAGACACTATTCATTTTAGCCACTATTTAGTCGTGGTGTTCCTCAGAATTCTATTCTATCTTCAACTCTTTTTTTTTTCTATTTTGCATCAATGATCTATCTGTTACTGTGTCTCATATCCACTCTTAGACTGGCAACTACACTCGTCATTGCTCCTTCCAATTTATAAGACAACCCATTCTCTCTCTCTCTCTCTCTCTCTCTCTTCTCTCTTCTCTGCCCAAACATAATCAAATAATATACCAATCTCTCTCTCTTCTTCTCTCTCTCTCTCTCTCTCTCTCTCTCTCTCTCTTATTCAGTTGCAAATTGTAGCCTTAAAGCAACAGACCTTTGATCTTTCTCGTATCTAATAAAATTTGTGTATTAAAAAACATGTTGGTATAGATATTCAAAATATTCGGCCTAAGCGTTTTCCTCATCTGTCTAACTTATAATAACAAAAATAGTCATCCAACTATATATGATATAAATATATATAATATTATATATATATTATGTTTGGGTATTTCTTATGTAAATGAAAAAAGATATATTATTAATTATTAAAATAACTTTATTTGTATAGTTATAATTATATTATTATTATTATTTATTAAATTAAATTAATATATATATATATATAATATTATATATATATATATATATATATTATAATTATATTTTTTAATATTATATATTATAAATATTATAATTATTAATTATATATATATTTTATACACATATTATAATATAAATTATTTATATATATTATTTATATTATATTTTTTATATAATATTATTATATTATAATATATTATTTATATATAATATATTACATATATTATATTTTTAATTAATACAATTTGTATCATCATGAAGTAAAATATTTGAATGCTACAATTTAGTAGATATATATAATATTTATTTTTAATGAAAACTATTATATATAATAATATAATATATTAGCATCAAAATATATATATACTTATAATTTAAGAAAAATGCTCTACACAACTTCAAAAATTATTTTAAATTAGTAAGAATGATTAGTTTTAACCATGTCACTGTGTATTATACAGTAATCCTGGACCCTAGCAGATGAGTATGCAAGTGTTTGACCACTAATCGCACGACTAGACAAATGAAGATCCGAGATTTGTTCCTTATTAGAATAGTTTGAGAAATTTTCCTATGTTATTAATTTCGCTCGCACTATATATATAATATTATCTATTATATGTTGATATAATATGATTTTGCAAAGCTTTATAATAATTTGTTACTATACCTCTTATATAGAAAATGTTTATATATATATATATATATATATATATATAATATAATTATTATAATATAGTACCATATATATATTATATATATATATAATTTATATATAAATAATATTATAAAAAATAATATAATTAAAATAATATATTATAATAATATATATATAGAATATTTAATATCATTATATATTATATTATATGTACGCATATATATTTTTTAATAAATATATATATTAATTAATATTATATATATATTTTATTTATATTTTTTGTATTTATTTAATATAATTTTATTATTATCTAATTTATATTTTGAAATTTATTAATTTATATTTTTTATTATATTTAAAATATATATATATTAATTATTAATTATAATTTGTTATTAAAAATTTGTTTATAGTGAGAGAGAGAGAGAGAAGAGTAGAGAGACAGATGAGAGAGAGAGAGAGAGAGAGAGAGAGAGAGGTGAAGAGAGAGAGGAAAAAGAGATGTGAGAGAGAACGGACGGTACTAGAGAAAAGAAAGAGGTAGAGAGGGTTATTCGTTTTTTATATATAAATATAAATTTAAAATATTTATTTTTGGTATGTTTTATTATTTTATATTTAGGTCAAATTTGGTTTATCAGAAGAGACTTTTTAGCCATTATAATTATTTTTGAAATCTGATTGTTTCCTTGTTTTATAATTCGTCTTAATCCTGTGAAAACAGTCTTTTTTAATTAGTTTTATTTATAATATATTATATTTTCACTTTTTCTACTTATTTTTTTTAACTTTTGCTACATAATTAAACTTTTAATATTTCCAAATCGTTATTCGTTTGACAACTTTATTTTGCCATTGGTATAGTTTTATATGTTAACCTTATAAAAGATAAACTTTTTTATATTAATTATTTATATATATATATATATATATATAAGTTGATTTTAAAATATAAATTTAAAGTTATTGTATGTTTAATATATTTTATATCCATTCCCTAGTTTTATTCTCTTATATTATACAGTGCCGACACGTATTATAATAATTATTAGTTTATATATATATGATAATATTGTTATTGTATGTATATATATATATATATTATATATAATATAATATATAAATATATATATAATTAAAATTCTATTAAATTATAAATATTATTTATATTTTTATTTTATATATATTAATATATTTTATTATTTATATTATTTTATATATATATTTAACTTTTCATGGCCCAATGGCAGGGTGGTAAGTTCAGTGGAAATCTGGCCTACAACCAAAAATAAAACACTCCATTATTTTAGATGTTTCGTTAATTAGCTTTTAAGTTTATTATTATTATAGAATAATAAATTAGAATATATATGAAATATAAATTATGTATATATTTATTAAATTAAGAAAACATTTTTTGATTTCGTGGAGTATTTCTGAGGTTATGACTGTTTGGGCAAACTAAAATTAAGGAATCTCCAAAGCAGATGTATTGTAATATCTTTATTGTTGCAATAGCCTTTATGTCTCAGGGTTTTCTGAATATCTGATGCACAAATGGAAATTTTACTTAAGTCGATATTTTTTTTTTTTGTCTTAAGTTCCCTTAACTTGATTCAAATATAGAATAATATTATATATATATAAATGCTAATCTCTACGGCCTCCTTTTTTCATAGAATGAGAAGTAATATAATCATTTGTTTTGTTTTCTTTGAAATATTTTTTTTTAGGTTTTATTTGGCCTCCTAGAGAAAGCACTAAATATGGAGAATCTATAGGGGAGGCAATAGTACAAAAGTTCAAATAAATAGAGACTGTCTGATTGGAAAACGATATGATTGTGCAGTAGCAATGATGAAAAATTTTAGAGGTATTCAAGCTGTTGAAAATATCCAGAGGCATTGTATGTTTATTGCTGTTCGCATTCATGTGGAGTACAACACATTAGAAAATTTACTGGCACAGTGAAAACAACTTGGCACTGTTTTAGGTCAACAAGGCGGACAGACAATTATTTTAATAGAAAACATAGGAAAGATTTTCCATAGACAAAATAGACAAAATTAACACGAATGTGTGAAACAAAGTGGGTGGAAAGTTACGAAGGATTGTTACGATTTAAAGTTTTTTAAAACAATTGTTGAAACTTTAGAGAAGCTTGAAAAGGATCAAGACATTGAACCCTCTTCAAAAACCTCAAATCTTTTGAAATCTATAACCATGAGCGAATTTGTTATAAGTTAAATTATTACTTCAACTTTGTTCTCCTTCACTTTCCATTATGTACTACATTGCAGTCTTCATAATTAATGACAGAAACTGTTCTTAATCATATTGAAAATGTAATGTTTTTGAAAGATTTTCCCTCAAACATCGATGAAAAATTTTCAAACCCTTTGAAAGTTGCAACAAAACTTCGACTTTCTGTTAATGAAGAAATTAGAATGCCGCGTGTCAGAATCAATGTAAAATGAAAAGACATAAAGAATTGCAATTCCTTTTCTTGATGATTTTTCAAACCAGGAGAACAAGTTCGTGAGCCATATAGATTCATACTTACCAATTTTAGTATTGAAAATTTTACGAATTTTTTAATTAAATTTGATCTATACAGTCACATTTGAATTGTTAAAGATTTTAACATCTATCTCACTCACAACGTGCACTCCAGAAAGATATTTCTCTCCTCTGAAAAGGTTCAAGACATCCTTTCTAAATTCTACAGGAGAAGAAAGATTAACAGAACTGGCTTTAATGAGTATTCATCATAGCTACACAATATAAACAGAGGAAGTTATCAATCATTTTGCTGCTAAGAGAGCAAGAAGAAGAATTCTTTATAGAAAATAACCTTTATTTTATTATTGTATTTCACTTTTAATTGATTAAATGTAAATTTATTTATTTATATTACATTCTAGATTAGCAAAAGGCTATAATAACCAAAGTATAAATATTTTAAATTTTGTGCAACCTTCGAGATTAAATTATACTTTTAATTATAACAAATGAAAGCAAGAGTTAAAAAAAACTAATTCTATTCAAACATAAGTTTTCTGTTCAAAAATTTTTTTTGAAAATGAAAATGGTTACAGCTATGTAAATAATGTTACCTTACAAATAGGTTAAACTTCTTTGATAAATTTAGAAGAAGTTTTTTTTATATACTAAGATTATATATGTGAGTATGTGTAGAAATTTTATCCACCGTATCCACAGCAGATAAGAATCGACAAGTTCTTTCCTGGTAATAAATTATTTATTTATTATCATATATATATATATAATTTATTAATATTATAAATAATATATAATTATTATATATATTTATAATAATTATAATATAATTATATACATACTATGTATATAACACAGATATATATTATTTATATATATAATATATATATACTATATATATATAAATTATTATATTTATATTAATATATATTATTTATATATAATATATATTATAGTATATATATTATATATATATTATTATTATATATATTTATATATATAATTTATTTTTATTGAGTTAAATATAATTAATATTCCGGAATTTTATTATAAAATATATTAAAACATTTACAATATGTAATTCATATAATATTTTATTAATAATAATAATAATAATAATATATATATTAATATATATTTTAATATAAATTAAATATATATATATATATATATATATATATATATATATATATATTATATATATATATATATATAATAGTAAATATATAAATATATAATAATATATATATAATATTATTATAATTAATAATATATATATTATATATAAATAAATTATATATATTTAAATAGTAAATATATATATATAATTATATATATATATATATATATAATTATATATATATATATATATATAATATTAAAAAATATATATATATATATATATTTTATATAATAATAATATTTATATTATATAACTAAATTAATTAAATTATTTAAGTACGGAAGAAATATTTTTATTTCAATACTTTATTTTAAATTTATATATAATTGATTATATATAAATATTATAAATATATACAGTATATATTATTTTTATATATATATTTAATTATATATAATATATTATAATATATATTAATATATTATATTATTATTTATTATTATATTATAAAAATTATATATAAATATTATTAATATATATAAATATTATTAATATATAATTTATATTGATGATAATATATATTTAATTAATTTATAGATATATATTTTATATTATATATATTTTTAATCATATATAATATATTATATATATATATATAGTATATATTATATTATATATAATTATTTATATTATATTATAGTATATATATATAATAGATATAAAATTATTAATATAATTATTATATAATTATATATAATATATATATAATATTATATTATATTATATAATATTTATAGTATATTATTATTATTATTATATATTATATATATTAGTATATTATTATATATATAATTGTATAATATATATATATAATATTATATAATATATATATATATATATCTAAATATATATATAATATAATATATATATACAGTATATATATACTATATATAAAATATAATATAATTATAATATATATATATTAATAATAATATTATATAAAATATATATTATATATTATATAATATATTAATATATATATAATATTATATATATTATATTATATTATATAAATTTTATGAAATAAAATAAATAATAAAGTGTTATTTATTATCTTATAACTATCTCAAAAAATAAATACGAAAAACTAGACTTAGAAAACATATTTAATAATTTTTCTCTATTTTGTAATCCTCATTTAAATATTGTGTGATGTCACAATAATGCGTGATGCTGTGTATTTTTTTTTAAAATCGAGTGAATTGTAAACTGCGGAGTGCGATAATAATTGATATACATAAATAATTTATATATTATATATAATAATAAATTTATATATATATATATATAAATATAATATATAGTATATATAATATATTTATATATATATATATATATAATATATATAATAATAAGTTATATTATTTAATATGTAAAATTAAAATAATTTTATTAGTATTATAATCAAAAAATTATTATATTTGATAATTTATTTACATTTCAAATTTTAATATATATTATATATATATATATATATATATCAATATTTATATATATATTATATTATTTAACAATTGCCTTATATTATATTATATATTATATATATATTTATTATAATATATTATTATATTATATATTATTATAATTATATATTATTTATATTATACATTATCACATGACGTTTTTGTTTTTTAATTAATATCTTTCTAAAATTAATTTAAATTATTTAATAAGAGCTCCGCTGACATTTTTAATTAGAAAAAGTTTTGAAAAAAATATTATTATTCACTCACGTCATTATTTAAATTTTCTGCATTAAGAGTAAACTTGAACAACTCTCTCAATAGTCAATTCCAAGTCTCTATTTCTTATCTAATTCTTTTTCTTTTTTTTTTTTTTTTTTTTTTTTTTTTTTTTTTTTTTTTTTTTTTTCTTTTTCTTTTTCTTTTTCTTTTTCTTTTTTTGTATCCTTTGTTTGTTTTTATTTCTTATATTTTTTCATTTTTTTCTTTTTTTTCTTTTTCTTTTTTTTTTTTTTTTCTTTTTCTTTCTTTTCTATTTTTCTTTTTTTTCTTATTCTTTTTTTTTGTTATTACAATCTTTCTCCTTCTTTCTAGTATTCTTTTTATTTAATTTTTAAATTTTTTCTATTTCAATTTTATTTGACTTCTTATTTTTACTTTTATTCTTTTCATTCTGCTTCTTTTCTCATTTTATTTATATTTGATTTTTTTTTTTTTTATTTTTTCCCTTTTTGTTTTAATTGTTATTACATATCTAACATTATTTTTTATATTTCCATTTATGATTTTTTTTTTTCTTATATTCTTAGGTTTTCTATTCTATTTTATTTTATTATTTTTTTTTATATATTTTTCTTTTTTTTTTAATATAATTTTTATACTATTTTTATATTGTAAGAAAATTTTTCAAGTTTTGTAATAATATTGTTTTTTTTTCTTTCCTTTTTGCTTTTCTTTTTTCTTTTTCTTTTCTTATTTTATTTTTCTTATTATATTCTTTATTTTGGTTTTTTTCAATTTTATTTATATTATTCTCGTCTCTATAATTATAATAATAATTAAAATAATTTATAATTTTTTTATCTTAGATTTTATATATTTTATTTTTTTATTAACATTATTTTAAAATACAATTTTATTTGCTTTTTTTTTTATTTCATTTTTTTTAATTTTTTTTTTTTTATTTAATTATTCATCTATTTTTTGGTTTTGTTTACTCTTTTAATTATATCTTTTATAATTTTATAAATTATTTTCTTCTTTAATATTTAAAGATCGCTTCCCTTTTAAAATTTATATAAATCTTATCTTTAAAAATTTATTTATTTATTTAATACATAATTCAGGTTTTTTCATAATAGTTATAATTGTTCTTATAACCTAGCTATCTCTTTTTTCTTTTTCTCTTTTTTTCTTTTTTCTATTTATATTTCCTTTTCTTTTCCTTTTTCCTTTCTTTTTCCTGGTCTTTGTTTTTGCGTAACTTTCTCTTGACAATTGACTTTATTAATCTTCTTTTCTTAAATTCTTCTTTTTCTTTAATTTTTCTTTTCTTCCATAACGTCTTTCACCTTCCTTCTTTATATGCTATTTCTTTTTTTTTCAATTTCCCTTCGTTTTCTTCTTTATAGTTTTTTTAAAACGTCTCCTTGATTTATCTTTTTGTTCTTGGGAGTTCTTGAGTCATTTTTCTCAATCTTTTTCCTGTATTCTTCTTCTTCTACTACTATATATTTTTTCATGCCTTTCTCTTCAATCTTTCCTGTTGCTTGTAAACTTTTATTTATTTTCAAATATTTTTTTTTTCTGTTACATTATTACTTTTAATTTTGTGTATACTTTTCTAACCCTTCTTAGATGTCCTTTCCCTCTTTTATTTATCTTTCAATTGTCCTTTTTTCTTTCCTTCTTTCAGATAAATTCTTTTCTTTTTCCTTCAATATGTTTCTTTAAATTATCATCATTACTATGGCTCACTATGTCATCCTATATCTTTCTTTTCTTTTCTTATTCTCTCTGACGTCATGATCTGTTTATCATATAATAGCTATATTAAAATTTTCTTATAATGAAAATAAATACTTTCGCAAAAAAAAAAAAAAATAATAAAATAAAATTCAATATAAAATTTATTTAAATTGTATTTATTACCTTTTTTATTGGAAAGGTAGTTATTCTTTTTTCCATGTAACACACATTGAAATGGTTAAGCATAATTCGGTACAGTTATCATGTGGAAAAGTTTAGTAGTATAATGATCAAGTGGCCAGTTAAATTTGGAGTTTTTTATTTTGAAGCTTTCCAACCTTTAAATGAACTTATTAAATTAAATAAAAAAACTTTGTTCCTCACTTACATTATAAAATACAAGTATAAAAGATATATCAATAAATATTTCATTTTTTGAAACTGTAGACTTGGGTAATTGTTAGTAGCAAACTATTCTTTAGAAAAATATATGTTTTATTATTTTTTGCTCTTTAAGTATTATTTTGTTTTGTTTACTTTGCACAGTTTTATTTTATTTATTATTATTAAGTATTATTATTATTATTATTATTATTATTATTATTATTATTAATTATTATAATTATTATTATTATTATTATTATTATTATTAAATTATTATTGTATATTATTATTTTATATCTCTTATTACTCTTATTACTCTTATTATCTTATTACTATTATTACTATTATTTACTCTATTGATTAATTATTATTAATATTATGTATTTATTATTATTATTATTTATAAATTTAATTTATTCATTATATCTAAATAATATTCTATGTTGGTATTTATCTATTGTTTAATATTCTTTAATTATTATTAATTTTATGATATATTTAATTTGACATGTAAATGAATAATTTTTACGATACATATAATAAATCTATAAACAAAATAACAAATTCTTTGCTAAAAATAATTTTATTACATCTATTATTTGGTGAATGTTGTTTGGCAAATGTAAATGAAAAACTTTAATAAATTAAAGAATTATAGCAATTATATAAAATAAAAAAAAAAACGCCTCATGTACTTTTTTATATTTATTATTGCCCAATATTATTAAATCTTCAACAGCAAACAACAAAAAACAAAACAACTTTCTAAATTAAAAAAGAACAGATTGATTCCACATAAATAGATAAAATTATAAATTAAAGCAAATTAAATAAATAAATTAAAAAAAAAATCAAATAGAATAAAAAGTAAAAATAAAATATAAATAAAATATAATAGGTAATAAATATAATAAATAAATAAATAAAAAAAATAAATAAATATATAATAATAAATAAATAATAAAAATAAATAAATAAGTTTGCAAAATAAACAAATAAAATAGTATAAATAAATAATTAAGTGTTTAATGTATGAAAAAATCCATGAAATAAATAAGTAAAATAGCGATAAATAAATAAATAATAAAAATAAAAGGTATTTAAATAAATAAAGTATTAAGAGGTGAGGCGTCAATAATAAAGAAGTCGTAAATGAAATAAATAAATAAAAAAAATAAAATTAAATAAATAATAAATAATAAATAAATATAAGAAGATTAAAATAAATAATTAACAAAATATTATTAAAATTAAATAAAATAAACGCAAACAGATATTCTTAAATGAGGTAAATAGATTTGGAATAAATATAAATGAACATGAAAATACTGCATAATAGACGACCAAGATTCTAATTATTACCAATTTTAATAGAAAATTTAAAAATTAAAGCAAAATCTGACACGAAAAATTTCTATTCTTTAAAAGTGAGACTTATGAAAATAAAGAAATTATTCAAGCAAAAGATTTAGAAATGGCAAAATATTGTTTGGAAAAGGCGGGTTACTAGAAAATTTTTAAAAATATTGCTACAAGATGCTAAAGGAATAATAGGAGGAAAAAATGTGCAATACCAACTTAACATCATGGAAACTTCTGGTAGCATTGCTGAAAATATTTGAAAAGGTAATAATTATAAATTACTTTTTTAAAAAGTAGAAATGAAAATTGGTAGTAAAATATGTAAGTAGTAAGTATTTAAGTATTAATGTTATTAAAAGTAATTAAGTATTTAAGTAGTATAGTAGTAAAAAGAGTTTTTAGAAGTCACAAGAAATATTGAATACTTTTTGATTTGAAATCAAATTACATTTAATTGTTTTAAGAATAATTGATTTTAAAATTTTCGAATATTTTTTATTTCAATTTGCTAAATTTATTTAAAATAGTGAAATATTTTTTATTTATTTAAATTAAGTAATCTAGAATAGTTTATAACTAATAATTTATATTTAATTTATTTTGTCTCAAATTTCTACAAACTCCTTTTATTTATATTAATATAATATAATTTATATAATATTATATAATTTATATATATATTATATATATATATATATATATTATATAATATAATATAAATTATATATTATATTAATATATAATATAATTATAATAAATATATAATAATATATATAAATTTATATTATTATATAATAACTATATGTATAAATATAATAAATATATATATATATATATATAATAGTATATATATATATTATATATATATTATAAAATATAATATAATATTATATATATATATATAATATATATATATAACTATTATTTATATATTATCATCTCGGTATATATATATATTATATATAATATTATATATATATAAATATATATATATTATATATATATATTATATTATATATAATATATATATGTATAATATG
>JABUQX010074029.1:20000-27752 GCA_015478945.1 Trachelipus rathkii | reverse complement strand
GAGAGAGAGGGAGAGAGAGCGAGAGAGAGGAGAGACGAGAGAGAGGAGAGAAGAGACCGCGAGAGAGAGAGAGCTTGAGATGAGAAGAGAGAGACTTGAGAGAGAGCAGAGACGGGGGGAGAGAGAAGAGACGGGGGAGATGAAAGAAAGGGGAAAGAGAGGAGAGAGAGAGGGAGAGAGAGAGAGAGAGAGAGGAATGAGCTGAGAGAGAGAAGATGGAGAGGACGAGACGAGCACACGGAGAGGAGACGAGCCGAGAGCGGCAGAGAGGAGCCGAGAGAGAGAGAGGAGACTGAGAAGGCTGAGAGACGGGACGACGAGGATGAGACGAGAGAAGGAGCAGGAGTGCGGATGAGAGAGAGAGAGAGAGAGACGAGAGAGAGACGAGAGAGAGAGAGAGGAGAGGGAGAGAGAGGAGAGAGAGATCAGAAGAGAGAGAGAAGAGAGAAGAGAGATAAGAGAGAATAGAGGAGGAGAGAAGAGAGAGAGAGGAGAGAGCAGAGAGAGTGACCTAGAGAGAGACGAGAAGAGAGAGTGAGACCGACGATGAGAGAGAGAGAGAGAGAGAGAGAGAGAGAGAGAGAGAGAGAAGTTAAAGAACTGATTTTATTCTTAAAGAATAGTGGAATTACAAATAAGTCAAGTATTATCTTTACAAATTTACATACCTTCTTCTCCTCCTTTCTATCTCTGCCAGAAATAAATTCCAATTTACAAAAATATTCAACATTTTTAAAGTAAAAAAAAAACAAAAAAGTAAGACTGAACGGATGGAACTGCTGGCATTGTTTGCAATTGTCAGCTGATCCACGGCCATTCTTCCGTTCCAGTTGCACTCAAATTTCCTGTTCTCTGATTGGTTAATGTAATTTTTTTCAATTCGAAGCGTTTCTGAGTCCATTTTGCACACGGGCTGCAGTCGGGCTTTTGGAAACGCAGCTATTAACATCGATTATGTGTATCTAATGTCACATTTGCAATATCTTTTATATCAGTTGCAACAGCCTTATGTGGGGAACCTTGACAAAAGCTTTGCTAAGTTCTTAATATACATCGAATATCAGCTGGATCTCCCTTGATCAATGCCAGTCGAGAATGCATTTCAAAAATTCTAAAAGTTTGTCTGACATGATCTAGTTTTAAATTTCCCTAGCTGCGTTTCCAGAAGCCCGCGCTGCCAGCCCGTGTGCAAAATCGACTCGGAAACGCTTCAAATTGAGAAAAAAAATTACATTAACCAATTAGAGAACAGGAAATTTGCGGTACCTGAAACGTCCGTTAGCGCGCCCGCGGCATCAGCTGGCAATTGCTAAACACAACTCTAATACTGTAGTATTGTATCTATTTATGAAAATGCATGACGATGTATATTAGTATCCTTACAATCAAAGTTAACTAAAATATTAAAAACATTTTTGTTTTAACTATTTTCCGACACATGTTTTCTAAAAAGATTTGTTGTAAACAAAGTATTCTTCCACGCAGCCCGCCCGGTTTATTAATTCCCGAATTCGAGATTTAACAACGGGCGCCTGACTTTGAGCAGTTTACGTAAGAGTAGTAAGATTTGTTCAAATAATTTCGTGTGGCTAGGATACAATTTGGTAATACTTTAGCTGCAGGCGTTGAATAAAACTTTACCGTAACTATTAACATTAAAACATAAACTTCTATAATTACAAAAATGTATCAAAAAATTCTTTGAAGTTTTTCTTTTTCGCGCATAGCGTAGATTATAAATGGATATTTTTAATGAAAATATGAAATAAAACCCTAGAAAAAATGTAACGTTATGGCCTTTTTCGTTCCGATGTAGGGAAAGAATCTGACGTCGAAATGCGGTTTCAACCTATCGATACACTCTGATATTTCATTAATTATCGATATTATAATTGTTTCATCGATTATCAACGGTTTTATTTTTTAAAAATTCTACCATAGCTAGAATGGGAGCGCTAAAAAATTAAAAAATATTTTAATTAAAACAAAAACAAAATGAATTGGAAAAGATATTGGCGCATATGCTAAAAAGAAAAAAAAATCATATTGATATATAAATTTTTCCCTATGTATGGAACCATTTATAATATAATATAATATATATATATATTATTATATATAATATATATATATATATATATAATATATTATATATACTAATATACTATATATAGTGTAATACTGTAGACAGCCGACCCCACATCATTTGAGACCGAAAATTTCTCTGCTTCAGAAAAATTTCTGAAGTTCAGAAAAGTTAAAGTTTACAGCAACCTCCGCCGTGACGTCATACTCACACGTCAGGATTTCCGCGCTACGTTTACCTGTGACGTCATGACTAATTTTATTGAATATAGTATTTATATATATAGTTATATATAATATAATATAAATAATGATATATATATATATATATATATATATTATATTATATATATATATAATATATATATATATATATATATATAATCTAATAAGAAATTATTCTTGGCAGAATATTTCTAATTAAAAATTAGAACAGTTAGTGAACTGCTCATTCCTAAAATGAGGACTAGTCTATCTTAATATCTAAAAATGTTAAAGAATCAAATAATTACTCACCTAGTATTTATAACAAAATTTAAAGACAGTTGTGAGATTTCAAAGTAATTTATTACTTGAAGTAAGCCTTTGAATTGAAGGCTAATTATAGTAAATATATAGGTAGTTGCAATAATTCTTAGCTTAAGGCCTAAACAAATCTTCCGGACAAAGAGCTTGTCCCAAACTAAAATCAGGTTTAGTGAGATAGAGAAGTTGAGTATAAGGTTAAAATTGAACAAAAAGAAAAGGAACACCTGACCTAATTTATGTTGGGCACTGTTTACTCTTTTAATAAAAAGGAGACAGTTCAGAACCCAAGACTAAAAATATTATTTAAGTTTAACGATAAGAGATATACTTTACGGTTTGTAGACTCTTCATAATTTTATGTGAATATAGGAAGCCCCAACTTTATAAGATAAATTCACTTGTAATAGCTCACGGCTCTACATTTTTAGAATATCTAGTTCCTTAACAGCAAATCTGCTCTGAGCGACCTTGCCCTTCCAATATTTTTCAAACCCACGCCCTTGGGGTATTGCTAACTAACTTAAAAATATATCGCCCTTAAAGCCAAAAAAGTCTCCAACAACAGTGGCGACTACCAAGAATACTCGTAAAAATCTTGTAAGCCATTTAAAAACAGACCCCAACGTTCAATTTTAAAATAGCTTCAATAGGCAACACATAGTAAGTCTTTACATACAGGAATAAAATATTCTCTAATACCTGGCCCAGCAAAAAAGAATTTGCCCCTGAAAGAACACAAGCAAACATAAGAAAATGTTCTTATGCTGCCTTCAGCAAACTTAAGGGAAAGCATGCTTCAAAGTGCAACACATATATAAAAACAAATACAATACATAGCAACAGGCAATAAAATAAACAATCAAAAATTAAAGCATCCAGCATGAATGCCAGAGTTATTCTAGTAAACAAAATATAACACTTCATATGCCAAGAGACCAAATTAAAAGTATTTAATCAGATCACTACTAAGCAAGAGTTCAAGCCACATATGCTAGCCTACAATACAAGAAGCAATCTGCCCATCATTTGGTACAATAACCGATTGATCTTGAAATGAATTCTAAAACTTTATCAGCAGTCCATAAGGCACAAGTGTGCCTAAAAACAACTCCATTGCGCTCACGAAAAACACTTATGGTTAAGATTTTAGCTTTGGAACAATCGGGCTCAATATAATAACGCACTATTGAAACCCAGAGACATAAAAAAGGGTAATAGGAGTATAATCTAGCACTGCTGTTGTGCAACCAGTTCAATCCAGAATTAAATGAAATTCAATGCAAAATCTTTTTCTTTTTTTAACAATCAAAAAATAGACCACATGCGCGTTCAAAGTATTTTTTTTCTTAAGAAGCCGATGGCCTAAATCGGTTAAAGTCAAATAAAAATATTTTTTTAAAGTAAGATTTTAGCTTGAACAATGTTTGTGGACTTATAATAAGCACTGTTTGTAAAGATCAGAGACAAAAAGGAAAGGCAGTATGAAGGTTAGCCACTGTTGTGCCAATATGCCAACCAGTTTAAACAGAATCAAATGAGTATTCAAAGCACAAAATCTCTTTTTTATTATTATTAAACTATCAACAAAGACCACATGCGCGACAAAAGTATTTTTTTTTTCAAAGGAAGCCGATGATATGGCCAAATGCAAAATAAACAAACATAGTGCCAATGTCAAATAAGTTTTTATTTTTAATAGCCCATAGGCTAAATAATATAAAGGGACTACACATATGCAAAAGGTTAATGTAGACGTTTAAAAGCCAATGGCCAATTGTTGTCGATGTTTAAAAAACACATGTAATGTACGTAAGTTAAATTCACAAACAAATTTTTATTCCAAAATATGCCAAATAAGTGTAAAAGGTTATGTAAAAGTTTAAAACCAATAGGTCAAAATATACACATGTTAGGTAATAGTAGAGCAGAAGTGTGCCATCACCGATTCTTATAAATTTACAGCATAAATAAATTATTAGGCTTAAATACAAAGAGAAGATACTATTCGAGAATAGAATCCTAAGCAAAACGTTATTTGCAACATTTAAGCAAAAATAAACCTAAAATTGTTAATCTAAATACTACAACTAATTTAAATCTAAAGCAATATTTACAAATTATTTGTGCCCTTCTATGCACAAAGCAATGTGTCTGCGAAAGTAGCAATACGTGCAATTAATATTATTAATTTTCTTTTTTTTTTATATCCAAGTTGCCCCCACCATATCCGAAAGGGAATAGAAAGCCTATATAAGGTAAAATCAAAATGACTACTGTAAATATGAATAAAGGTCCTAAAATATAGTGGCACTTTAAATTCATGTAAAGGCTCATAATCGCAAGTTCAATAGGCTTACATTTTATCTTGGTATTAGGGTTAATTTTTATAAGCCAGAATAGAGTAATTCTAATAATAAATATAAGTATAAATTTAAATTTAATCCCTCAAAATATGGTAACAAGCTGGGTAAACACTTGAAAGGTATTGTATAGCTACTTAATTTTAGTATCAAAGTTTTTTAAAATTTTAAATGGGGTAATTAATTTTTTTCCATTAATAAACTCAATGCAAAGCTATTACAAGCATACATAAATAAACTTATAAGAAGGCACAGGATTATCACAAAACACATGCAGGCCTTGTATATGCCCTAGCACTAAGAGTAAACCTATACCAAGGTCAATAATAGCCTATTCGGCAAACAGTGAGAGCTCAAGCAAAGCATAATTTGTAAGAAATAGGTAGGCTATCAGACTATCAGTCTTTAATTAGACACCAGAATTTCAATTTTAATCAAAGATCATTTAACATATGCTATAAGCAACCTAATTTAATGTAATAACACAAATTCTCAATTATGCTTTTTAGGCGAACACTTTGCAATAGATATGGCTTTAACAAAAGAGTATTTAGAAAATTTAATTTCAACAGAAGAACAGATTCTTCGCTTGCACTACAATTTCCATATAATTTCCATATGCAAAACAAAAATTTAAAAAAACAATGTATTATAATCTCAACACAATAACTTTACGTTACAAGCCAAGCATTCAAAATTTAGGCTACATTACTCCAAGTAATTAAAGTATAACACTTCTATGCGTGCAGTAATAATATTTAAATAGCCCATAAGCTAATAAGTAATTATTAAAATAGAGACGTCCTCTAATAAAAATTACTTTGAAAATTATAAGAAATTATTCTTGGCTAATATTTCATAATTAAAAATTTAGAACAGTTAGTGAACTGCTCATTCCTAAAATGAGGACTGTCTATACTTAATATCTAAAAATGCTTAAAAGAATCATAATAATTAGACGTACCGTAATTATTTTTATAACATTAAAACTTTAAAGATCTATTTTGAGATTTCAGAAGTGAATTTTATTACTTGAAGTAAGCCTTTGAATTGAAGGCTATTTATAGTAATAGTAAATATATACGTAGTTGCAATAATTCTTAGCTTAAGGCCTAAACAAATTCTTCCGGACAAAGAGCTGTGTCTCCAAACTAAAATCAGCGTTAGTGACAGATTAGAGAATACGAGCTATAAGCGTTAAAAACTTGCAACAATAAAGAAAAGGAAACACCCTGACCTAATTTATGTTGGGCCACTGTTTTACTCTTTTAATAAAAAGAGAACAGTTCAGACCCAAGACTAAAAAATAATTATTAAAGTTTAACGATAACGAGATATACTTTTACGTTTGTAAGACTCTTCATAAATGTTGATGTGAATATAGGAGCCAACTTTATAAATAAATTCACTGTAATAGCTCACGGCTACATTTTTAAATAACCTAGTTCTTAACAGCAATCTGCCCTGAGCGACCCTTGCTTCAATTATTTTTTTAAACCCACGCCCTTGGGTATTGCCTAACTAACTAAAAATATATCGCTAAAGCAAAAGTCTCCAAAACAGTGGGATACAAGAATACTCTAAAAATCGTTGTAAGCATTTAAAAAAGCCCAAGTTTAACTTTAAAATAGACTAGATAAACATAGTAAGCTTTAATACAGGAATAAAATATTTCTAATAATATATATATAGTATATTATATATATATATATATTTTATATACATATATATATATATTATATATATATATATTATATATATATATCATATATTATATATATATATATATATTTATATATGATATATATATATATATCATTACTCATATACATATACAATATTGAACATACCCTAATCTCATCAGTCATCCACGCACCACCCATAGAAGACCGCTACGAGCCGACCGGAGGAAGCCACGAGGGGACGTTTTCTCCAAATACCCACCCCACCCCGACACAAACACCTACGGGAAGGCCACACGGGCGGAGCGAACCCCCGCGACCACCCTCCTACACCCACATACCCCACAAACGAGCGCGGGTCCCGGACCGCGCGACGGCGATCAACAAGCCACTACCCCAGCACCAATAAGCCTAGTACCACCGACCACAAAGAGACACGAGAGAGAACCCGACCTCCCTTCCGCGAGCGCCACCTCACCCTTGGGCGTAACACATTACACGTCTATTAAAAAAAATAAACAATATTATAATGTTTTTTCTACAACTAAACTGACCTACACTAGTAACAGCTCACCCCACAAGCGCACACCTTTAGACCCACCCCCGACACTCTCAGTGAAGTTCGGGTACTCTCCGCGCCTATCCAGCAGGCGAACCAACAGCACACAGGACGTAAAGCGAACTAATTTCCCCCCTCCCGGGATCCCAACGCTCTGCGGAAACCCCAAAGCGCACCACTCTGTACCATGCGCGGTGTCCGCCGGGGCGTTCCTCCCGCCCATCCAGCTACGCGACAATATATCTGACGCAAGAACGACGTCATCCCACCCCCTATCTCTGGTCCCCGAATACGGACCTCGCACAGAGCCCCACTACCTCGGGCCATCCACAACCCAGATACGCAAACTCCGTCACTACACCTTAGTAAAAAACATAATATCCTACACACTACTACTACTACGTACCTAATCCTACGATATATACTATATATATATATATATATGATATATATATATAATATATATATAATTATCATATATATATATATATATATATACTAATATATTATATAATATATATATACTATATTATATATA
>JABUQX010074029.1:0-10000 GCA_015478945.1 Trachelipus rathkii | reverse complement strand
GACCTATCAAGACTGTCCCAGTCAACCAACTAACCAAACATGCTCTCATGCAAATCCACAAAGCACCCTAGGGCTTGTCAAATTCCTGTTACTAAAATCCACCAATTTGGCTTAGTTAAAAAAAAAAATGATATATGATAACCAAACCATCCACTATGCCTTAATAACTAAGTTATGGGCACACATGCAGTATAACATTAATAACTACTGTAACTAAAAACCAGCCAATTTGGCTTCGTCTAAATATACTGTATGATACATCTTATTAGCTTTATTCCTTGCTTCCAAACACTGATTAGCCACTTTCAAATTACTGCTTATAATCACACCTAAATCTTTTTCTTGGTCCACAGACTCAAGCCAATCCCCATTCATATCGTAGTTAAAACTTTTATTTGAGTAACCTAGGTGAAGAACCTTACACTTTTTACTATTAAAATTCATTTGCCACTTATCTGCCCACCCAAGAAGTTTATCAAGATCATTTTGAATCTTTATACATCCTTCACTATTCCTAACTGAGGTGGCCACTTTGGTATCATTGGCAAACTTAGAAACCTTGCATTTTTTAAGTCCCTGGTCTAAATCATTTATATATTTTAATATGATTATTATTATAGTTTCAGGTTTATAAAATGCTAAAAAACTATTTCAGAATATTTAAGAAAAGATGTTATTTATTTAAAAGTTATAGTGATACTAAAAGATATTGCAGTTTCTTTCCTCAGACAGAAAATGAACATGCTCATAAAGTTTTACTTAACCTTCCTGCTTACTTTGCTACAACATGTGATTATCTCAAGCTTAAAATGTTTCATCAGGACGGATGGTCATGTGACAACAGACCTTATCAAGAGGCTGTATCAAAGTTAATTAATACTGATATATCACTTATTCCATCATTTTCCTACACAAAGCAGTTGTATCACTTAAAAATTATTGTATGAAGATGTTATAACAATTTTTTTAAATCTTTTGATTTAATCTTATAAATGACACCTTAGACTACTCTTGCACCTAAACCAGATACAAATATATCAGTCCAATTGCGTACTGTATAAATCATACTTTTTAGCCATAATAATTGTAAACCAATGATTAATTACCATTCACTCCAACAACACTTAACAAAAAATATAAACATATTCACCTCAAGTAATCCTATAGTACCCTATACCAAATACTATGCAGAGAATGTATAAATAGAAGTAAATATTTTAATTTTAATCAAATTACTATTATCTGATAACATAAGTCCAATTTGCCGCTTAAATAAAGAATGGGTGCTAATTACATAATGACTACTTCTCCAGTCTCAATTAGAAATCTAAACGCTACATAAACGCTTTTGTTACACCAACATTACTCTAAATAACTCATATCAAATCAACCATAACATTCGGCTCAATTCTTTGCAATTTAACAATTACCACTGTAAATATAGGAATCTATATATATATAATTAATATAGCAATTAAATCTATTATAAAATTCTAAATGTATGCAGTAATATTATTATTTAAATTAATATAATATTATATATATAATTAATAAATATTATATAATATAATATAATAATATAATTATAATAATATATAATTAAATAATGAAGATATATGATAATAATATTCCAAATATATATATTATATAATAATTTTATATATGTAAACGTATAATAAATAAGGTATATATATACTATAAATACCTTGATGACCATAGAGGAGGATTATAGATATTTTGAATGTTTGAGTATATAAGAGAGAGAGATGAAGAGAGAGAAGATAAAGAGAGGATGAGAAGAGAGAGAGAGAGAGAAGTAATGTAAGGAAAGCTAGTGAGCAATATGTGAGAGAGTAGATGGAGGAGGTTAATCCGATAACGATGTATTATATGAGAATAGAGTACTATATTAAATAAAAGAATAAGAAAATATATGTAATAAATATTGAGTATATATAAAGTAGTGAATATATTATAATATATATAGGGTATGAGAGTGAAATAATGTATGTATTAGAGCTATTAGATAGTCACTGTGTGGTAGTGTGCTGTGTCGCTTGGTGTATTTGTATTGGCTAGAGCTGTCGCTTGTGTCCGTTTGGTGTGCTGTCTCTGGCATGCTCCAAGAAGTAGTGTTCAATGTGTTATTGTTTCGGGTCCTCATTTGCATAATGGTGAACTATAATTACCCCCTTGTTGTTTAGCCTTTTTTTCTTCTTCCACCAAGTGGATTTAATTACTTGTCGCTTTGAATAATTTGTTTTGGTTTCTCTTTATTCTTGGTCCCTTGTTCTAATTATTTTAGCCTTTCTCTTGGCACCCTTTTTCGTGTTCGCAGAGAAGCTTTGACGCATCATTGCATTTATTGCATGTTATGCATTTAATAAATTGTTAAGTTTATTACGTACATTGGTGTCAGCTAATGCTCATAATAAGTTTTAACATGTTGATTTGAAGTTGATAGGGAATGAATAGTGGAGTGACTGGTGATGTAGTTTATGGGCATGTTTTTATGGAAAATTGTAGGTAGTTTTGTACAGATAAGTGGAAAATGAATTTTAAAGGTGTAAAACCTGTAGAGCTTGGTAAATAAAATAATTATCTCTACTAGGAGAAATGAAAGTGTCGTCTATGATTTACTGTATTTTGTCAATATATAAATATTCACTTTATTGCTACTACTCTACATAAGAATCATATTGTAAAAATTTGCCTCAAATCTAAAAAAACTTATTATATATTTTACTATTACAAAAATCAATCGGTTCCTAACAACTGTATAAGATCAAGGGTTCGTATTCGCGAAAAATATGAAGGAGGCAATATTGAAATATCTTCTGCAGAAATCATTCCAAATAGGTTTCAAAAAGGTGTCTGCAGAAATTTTGTTAGAAGTTATTATTGTGCGAATTTCTATATTATAATTTCGACAAGAACTACACTCAAAATTAAGTGTCGTCTCGATTCTCTGATTCCTTCTCTCTCTCGACTCTAGGGAAATGAAGGTTCTTCAATTTTTTCGTTGTCTTCAAGATTTGATATCTTTGACGATGGTCAAAGATAAAGATGAAAAACCCAAATTTTAAGGAATTAAAATTAGCTTCCGTCGAGCTTCTGATGGTTGTGTTTCTATTTGCTAAAAAAAATGTCAGCTTTTACATGGCACATCAGAACAGCATTTTCCTTTAACACCATTAAAAATTATACATTAATGAGAAAAAATTAGATAATAATACATCTAATTTTTGATGAAAACTGTTTGATATTGAGGAAAGTTTTTTTTGAAAGTTGAACGCATCAAAAAACAATCAAATTGGGCGTCAAGAATGCCTTGCAAAGTCCTGAACATTCGTCTCTGAAAGTCACTGAATCTCGAATGTTATTGATCATCGCTCGGGGGCTTTCGCGCAGATTTTTTCTGTCAATCGGTCGCTATTTACTCTCCTCCAAACCTGCTCTATCTACATCCGCTGCTAGCTGATATCAGGATGGGGTATGTCTTGCTCATTCCAGGTCTCAATCGCGGTCGTCGTGGTCAGCGAGCAATGAATAATTCTTTCTCAATGGTTCATTCGTAATTAATTCGAATAATGAATTCAATTAGTATAATTCAATAATAATAATAATAATATCATATTCCGATATAATAATAATAATAATAATAATAATAATAATAATTACGATGTTACTAATACTGCCTTGCAGAGCTTTAATTATAATTATGAACATTTAAAAATAAGACATAAAATCATTAATAATAATATATATAATATCAAGATTAATATATCAATAATAGATAATCAATAATATAATAATAATTAGATAGATACTTAAATGAATAATAATAATATAATAATAGATAATAATAATTAATAAAAAGATAAAAAATTTTTAATAAAAATAATTAAAATAAAAAAATATAATAATAATACTACTAAGTCAAGAATATTACAATCAATTCACATAGGCAGTCTTAACTCATCACTTAATAATATAATAATACATTCATTTCAAGATAATAATGTAATTAATAATAATTCAATGTCAATAATATCTCATAATCTGCTTAAAATGATGAATAATGATGAATAATGTCTATAATAATAATATTGAGCCTGAAAAATAACTAGATTCAATAAATATATAATATAATAATAATAATTAAATTAAATATAAGTTAAAAGACGCCAATAATATGTCCGAGTAATGTATCTAAATATGTAATAAATAAATTAATAATAATAATAAATAATTTATAAAAATTAAATATATAAGTAAACAGCCATACACAAACAAAAAAATATTTTAAACACTTAACTAATCTCACACCCCTAGCTAATAATACAGAATAAAACAATAAAAAACTTAAATAAAAAAAAAAAAAGCCTAGGTATTTAAAATAAGCTTTCAAGCGAGAAATACTATATGAAAAAGTAATTAATATGGCTCACATTAATAAAACTAACATGACGTAATGCATAGATGAAAGATTAATAGTCAAATAGTCAGTAAAACGAAAAAGGAAGAGATAGGAAGAATAGAATATAAATATAATGAATATAAAGATACCTAAATGTTTAAAAATCCAACTGACAATTTGTATCGAGAAAGAAGTAGGTGAGGAACAATCCAGAGATAATGGGAAAAGAGTGAAATGAAATTATAAATAAAGAAGAGGCATAAATAACAAACAAGTAGAGACAATAATTTATGAGAGGATTTGCAATGTAAAATAAAAGACAAAATGTAAATATCTAAATTAAAATGATTGGTATACATTTTATGTAAAAAGATATAAATATATTAACAATCATTCAAGTATCATGCATTAAATTTTCTCTTATTACTAATAGACAATGTAAGCTAATTGGAATCTGCAATAATGGGTTGACTAGATTGTATTATGGATTGATCTTTAATTATAATTAATTATTATTATTATCATATATATTTTATGTTATTAGTTATTATTTATTTAATATATTTTACTAATTAAATAATTAATATAATATTTTATTTCCTTTTAATAAAACAATGGTAAAGCAAAATTAAGATTAAAAATATTATGCTTAATTTATATTTAAATATATTCTTACATAATTAAATATTTAAATTTTAATATTTTTATTGAATATTAATTAATACATGCTTAAATATTTATTTGAAATATATATTTAGTTAAGGAATATTTTATATATATTAATTTCACATTACCCCCTGTGATTTAAAACTTAAAAAATATTTATTATTATTAATTTTATTATTAATTTTTAATATTATATATTAGCTGAATTTTATTATATATATTAAGTTATTCATTGTACTCTTAAACATGTTGTGTATTATTATTATTATTTATTATATAGTATATTTTCTTAAATAATCATTAATTATTATATTTATATATTATTATTATAATTAATCCATTAATTAATTTATTATATTAATAAATATTTTATATATTATGTATATTATATTAGTTTACTTAATAATTCTCATACGTTAAAACTAACTTTGAAACTCTTTATTATTATTCAATTATTGAAAAAAGTTGTATTTACTATTGTTATATATTATTATTATATTTGCAATGTAGTATATTAATATATAATTGTAATTCTGCGTGATTATTATATTATAATTAATAATTAAGTAAGTTATATTGATTATTTATTATTATTAATATTAATTTAATATTTGTAATATTTATATTTTAATTTGATATTTAATTCAATTCTTTATATATTTATGTTTTTCATTTTATATTTATAATTATGGTATATATTATTTAATAATATTAATATATTATTATATAATTATATTATATTATATATTTATAATTATATTATAATTTAATTTGATTATTAATTATTATTATATATTATTATTATATTTAATTATTATTATAGTTATCATTATTTAATTTATTAATTATATTATTTAATTTTATATTTAATATTTTAAATAATATTAATTAATATTCATATTTTAATTAATATAATATAATAATTAATATATATATTTGATACATATTTATATTTTTTATTAACACAGCATTTTATCTTAAAGTATATATTAATTTATTATTAATATATTTAATATTATATTATTATTATTATTGATTATTGGTATGTATTTTAACCTTATTGATTTTAACTTATTGATTATTTATTATTTTTTATTATTAATTCACATAATTTATAAATCTTATTCATCTGATTTAACGCTAAGTTATGTGAGTAAAATTATAATTTTTTTAATTGTGATTAGTATAAACAATATCGTATACTCACTCATTATAACTTTTTTCTGTCATGATTGTATAGTAATTCATTAGTTATTACATATATATATATAATTTTACAACACTTGTTTAATCCACATTTTCAACCCCGTTTGATTCTGACTATTATTTATTTATATGTATTCTGTTACAATTTACCCCTAAATTATTCACTTATTCGTTTGAATTTTTGATAAATCAATGTACGCCACTATTGATTATTTATTATTAAGCTCTCCAGGTCTCCTAAAATTTAAAAATAATTCATCTTAAATAATTATATTATATGTTAATTATATTAGTTATTTATTATTTATTAATATTTATATATTATATATTTATATATTTATTTATAATTTATATATTATATATAATTAGTATATAATTATATTATAATTTAATATGATAGTTATTATTAATATAATTTAATTTAAATTATATATTATATTATTATTTAATTTAATTGTATAAATATATATATAAATTATTAAAGGGAAATCTGTATAGTAATTGAAATGAATAGGTAATGTGCTATTTCTGGTTAACTGGGGGATGAATGTGTGTTGTGATGTAGTAGTAGTTAGAGGGTACAACGTTGCGTATAAAAAATGTCGTGTTAATAAAAGCATTTTAGTGGCAAGTTAATTGAAGAAGGTGATAGTGATATTGTTGTTTTAAGCGACACAACTGAATATGACAATGATTGTAGTGAATTGTTAGTTAATTGATCTCCACTAATGACTCAAGGTTGTTATGGGCTTAGCCTTAGAAGAAAAGTTTCAATATGTTAGTTGTTTTAAATGATATAATAATATTATTAGTTTAAGTTTTTGTTACATATTACTATATTAATTTGTTCTTAAATAATCATTTGATACTGTGTTAGTAATATAATTAGAATAGAAGTATGGCCTTAGGTTACTTCTTGGTGATGTAAAACGTTAAGTTTTACTTTTAGCACTATCATTGAAATAAGTGACTTTGATTTAATTGTTTGGTGTTTAATCATGGGTTGTCGTAAGAGTAATGTTCATTAAGTATGTTATGATATATGCTGGCTATATTCTTAGTTGCAGGTAAATGTTATGGATTTATATTTCATGTGGATGTTGGAAACTTTGCTATGTTATGCAATTTAAGATTCGCGTGATCAGTAATGGGTAGATAAGGTTAGGGTTTATGTATAAACTTTTGTTGTTAAGTATTGTTTAATATTACTATGTTAATGTGTAAATATAAAAAGAATAATTTGGATTTATTAAAATAAATGTTTATAATAAAGTTTATGTTTATGTATTAATAAATAATTTATGATAACTAAATTTATTTATAATATTATAATAATTGAAATATGTTATATTATAAAGAAATATATTTTAATTTTTTTAATGTTAAAGGATAAAAGATTTAAGCTAAAACTAAATAAATGTTTTTTATGGTATATATTTTTTATATTTATTATTCGTGTGTGGCAAAGATATCTTAAACACTGGAAACATTATTTTTCAAAAGGTTAGTCCTTCATCATATTAAAAGGAATTATTAATTTATTTATGTTAGTTATAAATATATTTATTATTAAATTATATTATTATTATCATTATTAATTGAGGGATACGCGCGACCGAAATATATGTTACGTAACGTAAAAGTTATTATTATTATTCTTAGTTTAAGATATTGATTGTTATTATTGCAAATTAGAGCATGGCATAATTGTGGAAAAATAATATAGGATGTGATTGGGGGAATAATTGGGAATTTATGTATTTGTTTATTTCGCTAATTTTGACTCTAATATAATTGCTGGAGATTATTCTCTGACTTTGTAGGGTCAAGAAATGGATATAACAATTATTATACAAGTATTATTAATAATAATTATTTAAAATATTAACATATTAATAATAGTTTAAATCATACTAAGCTTATAAACAAGTTTTTAAAGACATAAAGATTATTAATATTAAGTATAAAGAAGATACTCCAGAATCAAAAGGCATACATGAATATTGTATTCACATACAAGTGCTATTATTATCCATTTAAATTTTATTTTTAAAAAGAATTATTAAACCATATTTAATTAAAATGTAAAAAAAAAATAATAAATATAATAATTAATATCTATAAATAAAACATCTTTTTCACATAATTTAAATTATGATTATTATGTACACAAACAAATATAAAGCTATATTAAAAAGTGGTTTAGAATTTTAATATTGATACATTATTAATTGCATTATTAATAAGTAATTAATTAACACCATTATATTATTAAAAGCTCATAATTTGATAAAACGTTGAATTTCTATAAAAGTTAAATTGGGTTCAAAGAAATAAAATTAAATTAAAACGTTTATAGGTTTATTTGGTTAATTTTAAAAAAAATTAACAATGTGAATTTATAAGAATTAATGTAGATTATAGTATTATTATTTATTTATGTATATTAATTTAATATTATGTATTATTAATGATAAACATTTATTATTTAAAAAAATAATAAAATATTAATTTAATGAAGAATATTATTACCCTATAAAGAAGGATCACTTTAGAATTTGTTTAATATTATTAAATAATTTTCGTAACAAAATATTAATAAAAGTTATCAAAAATATCTTTTTAAAATTTAAAATATATGGGTATTAGACTTAAAATTAGATTATGGATATAATATTAATAAGATATTTTATTTTTGACTTTTCCAGGTTGTGAAACGAATAACAGATATCTGAATTTAAAATATAAAAATGAGTGAAGAGATAATGAGGTGGAATAAATATTTGAAGTAAGTTTAGAGATCTAAAGAAGACTTTTACTGATGACTGCACAGTTGAGAGACCACTTTTCCAAAATCAAAATCAAGAGGAAAAACTCCATCAAAATGGAGGGAGAAAGCTTAAAATCATAAATATAATTAATATCCACAGTTGGTAATATGTTAATTTGTATAATTATTTTATATATATAGTAATTATTAATTTTTTTAGGTTATATAGTATGGATTAGCGCTTAATACTGTGTATAGAAAATACATTATATATAGTAATAAACTATATTATATATTATATATATATATTATATAAATTTAATTAATTATTTGTTCTCATAGTTTTTTTAATTTAGTTGATAGTTATTTATTATTTAATGAATTATTAAAAATATTATTATATATTACTTTAGATTTAATTATATATGTAATTCATTAATAATTTTAATTAGTTTAATCATATCTATGTATTCTTATTATTGATTTATATAATTTACATTTAATATATATTATAAGAGTTTGAGAAAAATGATTGAAAAAAATATGTATTATTTAATAATTGATTACAGATCTATTATAAACTATATAATTATGTTTACACCCACGGAAGCATATTTATGAGATTGATTTATATGATTTATATATATAAGTAAGTCTTTACTTTATGTATATATGACACTATATTATTTATTTATTGATGATCTTAATCAATGCAATATTTTATTAGAGATTTAAAATGTTATCAATACGAGTTTATAGTTGATTATTAGTATCGATTATTTATTTTTTCAGTTGATATAATTTAATTATTTAATATTAAATTACTGATGCTTTGATTATCAAATTATTTATTTTTAAATTATATTGATAGTTAATTTATTATTATGTATTATTAATTATTTATTGATTGTATTATGTATTATGATTATTATTTATAT
>JABUQX010074028.1:2500-15000 GCA_015478945.1 Trachelipus rathkii | reverse complement strand
ATATATATATATAATTGATAAAAAAAACTTTCTGAGCTATTCACCCTGCTGGGCTTGAGCCTGGGCCCTAGCAGATAAATTATATACCTATTGACTCTGTGGTTATTGCAGTTACCTATCAATATATATACTATATAATATATATAACATATAATATATATATATCTATATATATATTATATATATATATATATTAGAATATATATATATATATATACTAACTTATAATATATCATACATCAGTCGCGAGGAAGAAAAGCATATGAGTCAAGTTTTTCAAGAATTACTTGGAGCAAGTTTACACATTCATATTCCTTATTTTCTCTTTGTTTCTTAAGTATATTTGTTTCTACATCAATTTGAGACTCTCTAAACAAAATTCGAAGTGATCACATTGTTGGTTGCAAGATTGAATATCGAACTAATATACATAATACAGCAGACCCCCCCCAAACAACCTCCTTTTAAGATGGCTCACTGCTTGTGAATGGTAGGTGATCATCTAAGTAAAAAAACAAAAAAAACAAAATCCTGCCATGAACTTAAATAAATTGCATGGCAAAAAATGTCAAACTATTTCAAAATTCAGAGTAGATTACATAACATATATATATATATAATATATAATCACTATATATATATATATATATATAATATATATATTTATTTATATATATATTATATATATTATATTATATATATATAAGGCCTTAGCCAGAGGGTGGTGGTGGAGACCGGAAGGGTCTGAACCCCCCTCCGAAATTGTTGAGGCGATATAAAAAAATACTTTACGGTTTATTTTTCTTAATTTTAATACATAAGAATAATAAAAATAATAATCAAAGCAAATTAAGAGTATATATTAGCAGAAATGAGAAAACACTCGTGCACATGAATCATGAAGATTACTTAGGTTTAGTGGCTGATGAAAACATAAAAGGAGAATCTCTAGCTGAGGCAATACTACGAAGGGTAAAACAAATAAGACTTTCTGATTGGGCAACAATATGATGGTGCAGCAGCAATGGAGAAAAGTTTTAAATGTGTTTTAAGCTGTCGAAAATATCCAGCGGCATGTAAGTACATCGTTGTTCGCAATTATTTTAAGTTCAACACATTAAAAAGTTTATTGATACAGTGAGCACAACCGGGCACTAGTTTAGGTCATTAAGAAGTCAGCTATTTTAATAGAAAACATTGGAAAGATTTTTCTAAAGATAAATTGGACAAAATAACACTAATGTACGAATCAAGGTGGGATATGATTTAGAGAAGCTTTTAAGGCAATTATTGAAGCTTATAGAGCAGCTTGAGATGGATCAAAATTTTGAATCTTCTTTATATACGTCAAATTTTTGAAATTTGTAATCACGAACCAATTTGTTAATAAGTTAGTTGTTACTTAATGTGTTCTCCTTTTTTCTTCCATTATGTTCTACATTAAAGTCTCCATCATTAGTGTCAGCATCGGCTCTTAATCATATTGATGCTTATTTGGAAAGATTTCTAGCAAGCATAAATTTAAAAAATTTTAAGCATTTAAGAAGTTGCAACGGAACTTCTGTTTTCTGTCAATGGAGGAATGAGAATGACGCATGTCAGAATTAATGTAAAATGAAAAGGAATAAATGAATTGCAATTTCTTTTCTTCATGATCTTTCAAATCAGTTAGAGAGCAAGTTCGTGAGCAGCCATACACCTATACTTTTCAATCTTTGTAATATCATTCCATCGATATATATCAAAAATTTTGCTAATATTTAGAAATAAATTTGATCTATAAAAAGTTTTTTTTTTTTTTTTGTTTTGTCCGTAAAGAAATATTAAGGATTTTAGACGTCTATCTCACTCACAACGTGCACTCCAGAAAGATACTGTTTATATTCTGAAGCTACTCAAAACAGAATTTCTCAATTCTACTGGAGTGGAAAGAGTTTAAGAAGCGCCCATCATAACTACGGAATATAAAAGGAGGAAGTTATAAATCATTTTGCTGTTAAGAAAACAATAAGAATTTTTTTACATACATAATCTTTTTTTATTTTTTTAAATTATTTTTTTCACAATGATAGAATAATTTATTCCCTTGTATTCAAGTAAGGATATGTACTATAATATATTATATATTATAATATATATATATATATATATATATATTATATAATTATATATATATATATATATATACTATATTATATATATATATATATATATATATATATATATATATATATATAAATATTATATATATATATATATATATATAATATATATATATATATATATATATATATATATATATTATATTATATATATATATATAATATATATATTCTTAATTCTCAACCCGCCAATATAAATATAAATATATATATATATTTTATATTATATAATATTATAATATATATATATATATATATATATATTATATATATATAATATATTAATATATTATATCATATATAAATATATATAATATATATATATATATATATATATATATTTATATATATTATATACTTATATATATATATATATATATATATATAGAGAAAAATTTATATACTTTTTTTATATCTCTATATATTTAATATATATATATATTTATATATATATATTATATATATATTATATATTATATATATATATATATTATATATATATATATATATATATATATATAATATATATATTATATTATATATATATCTTAATTCTAATTCTCTAAATATAATTAAATAATATAATATATATATATATATATATAATATATTATATAATATATATATATATATATTATATATATAATATTATCATATATATATATATATATATAATATATATATATATATATATATATATATATATATATATATATATATATATATATATATATAAAAGATATATATATATATATATATATATATAAGAAAGAAAATTATGAATAGAGGAGGCTGAGAATACTGAGGTGTTTACAGTTATCTAAAGAGTTTGATCACGTTTGATTTTGGTATTTTAATAGAAATTAACATCGGGAGTAAAAAGAAAATTTATTTTTATAATTAAATCAAATGGTGAAGATACAAAATTTTAAACCAGATTCTTCTTTTAAAACTAAAACATTTTAAAATCATAAAATCATAACTGGAGGAGAAACAAAAATCTCGATCTATTTCTTTTAAAATTTTTAAGGAAGAAAATATAGTTTTGAATTAAACGAAAATTTTTTTATATAATTATAGTTGCGGTCAGAAGAGTACAAATTCATAGCTGGAATTGAACCATATGAAGAGGGATTTCGTTGCATGGGTGATTGGAGCTGAGAACATGTTTCCCACGGTCTGTTCTCTTACAGGATATGAAATTTAAGTGACGCATTTTGTTCATAACGAAGATTTTCTTCATACATAGTGCCATGTACTGCTGGTAAGCGATGTTTGCCGGTCAAAGTCAGGATAAAAGAGAAGGGTTGCTACGACAGGCCTAGCAAGCCGGTGGCGATAAACAATCTTTGCTCGAGAGACTCTGCAATCAACCTCGTTACTAGTTGCACTGACAGACGTAATGTCTATTTCTGGGAGCTGAAGAAGATATATATCTATGATGCTCTATATCTATTAATCAATAGCTTTATCTTCATTATCAATGTGTATCATATATAATACAATATATATATTATATATTACTTATATATATATTATATATATATATATATATATATATAGGACCTTATCTGTTTTACGACTCAGTCAGTTCTTGAATTTTTTTATTATTTTATTATATATTTCCTAGTATATGATCCTAACAATTCAATTTCAGTGGTAACGGACATGATTCAAAAAATATATAGGACCTTTTCGGTTTTACGAACTTTTTCGTTTAATTTTTTTTTTTTTTTTTTTTTTTTTTTATATATTGCTAGTATATGATACTACACAATGAATTAAGTGGTAACGACATGCTTCAAAAGTTCGAAATATGTTTAAATAATTTTTTAAAAAAAAAAGCAATATTAGTAATATTTTTTTATCTTTGGGGGGAGGTGTTATTTCAAACTAAGGAATTACCAGGGTAAACGCAAAGTGGCAGGGAGTCAGGTGTCTCTCGGCCTTTCCGGGAACGACAGTGGTAGGACTATTTCCTCCCGCTCCGGGGAGGGTCTCCGGAAACCCCCGCTCTTGGATATTATGGGTGTCGCGGGGGTTCTTCCGCCCCTCCCCTACGGGCATGGAAAAACGGTCCCCTCCCCTCTTTCCCCGTCGGCCTTCGGCCCCCTAATACTATATATATATATATATATATAATATATATATATATATATAATATATTATATAATATCATATATATATATATATATATACTATATTTATATATTATATATATAATATATTATACTATTGTAATAAGGCTTTTATACGTTGATTGCAAATATGTAATAGGGTTTTTCTGTAAGTGTCGTACTTTTCGAGATATTTCATTCTTTTTGAAAAATATTAAAACATTAAAATGTGATTTTTAAAAACATTATTTAAAATATTTCGAACTTTTGAATCATGTCCGTTACCCCTGAAATTCATTGTTAGTATCCATATAGTAAGGCAATATTCAATAAAAAAAAAACAAAAAAAATCAAAACTATTATAAAAAAAAACAAAACAAAAAAAATCAAAACTGACGGAAGTCGTAAAACAGAAATAGACCTATATATAATAATATATATATATATACATATATATATAATATAATATATTATATATAATTATATATATATATATATATATTATAATTTATATATAACTATATATATATATATATATATACTCCCCTTGTTTGAATATCTGTATATGAATAATAAGGAGAATTGTTATCGTTTTAATAAATATGCTGTAAAAAAAATTTAAATTAATTTAAGTGGTAGAATCATTCAGAGAAATATAACTTAATCAAATTTAAATGTTTCGAATCAGACAAGTTGTAAAGGTAATGAATTTTAAAAGCAGTATAAAAAAGTTATTTAATATGATTTTTGGCTGAACTGAGAGGACCAAATTAATCGTTTATTACAAGTTTAAAATGTTCAACACCTTGGTAGTTGAACAATGTTCCTATGGTTTTAATATCCAAACTAAGATTACAAATTCCGTCTCGTTCCATTAAAAAATATAGGCAAGAAACTATTACATTTTATGGACACCTTTGTTATTTACCTATTTCCTGTTCTATTAGTTTTTTCTGTTTATACTGAAATTCTTTTCAAGTTATAAATTTCTTCAGTAACGATAAAAAATAAAATTTCCATAATTTGTTTATGAATGGCAGAGTACAATTTTAAATTATGGACCTTAATAAGCCTTTTAGAGTAGATGTGAAATTGACTTTGCACATATGGAAATATAATTTCTGTAAATAAAGTAAGTAATATTTAATTAAGTTGTCAAAGATAAAGATTATGAAATCGTCCTTGCTGTTATCCAAAAAAGGATTAAATTCTCTCTCTCTCTCTCTCTCTCTCTCTCTCTCTCTCTCTCTCTCTCTCTCTCTCTCTCTCTCTCTCTCTCTCATCCCTCTCTCCCTCTCCCCTCCCCCTCCTCCTCTCTCTTCCTTCTCTCTCTCCTCTCTCTCTCTCTCAAGAGAAATAAATCTTAATTTATTAACGAAACTGTGTACCAATTAAAAATTTGAATACTTCATAATTATTCTGTTTAACATTTCAAGAAATTTTGCTCTAATCTTCAAAAAAAAATATTAAATTTAAGCGAAATATTAGATTATATAAAAGATATTAATAATAATTCAAACTTACAATTATTGAGTATCGATTTAAATGACAAAATATTAACACCTGCCACATAGCTTCTCTTTTAATCCTGCCATGCGCCTATTGCAAGCCCTTAAAACCTAAATATAATTTCCTCTTATTCTTCCTCATAATCTCATTCATCTGTTTCAATGTAAAAGGTTGATTCCTCAACAATCAACTCTTCAATCACTCGACGCACTTTTTCAACCAAAATACCAGAATATGTCTTTCCTTCAACACTCAATAAACTAATTCCCTTTAGTCTCTAAAGTTCCCTTATCACCATTACCCTTATACAAGGGTACTATCACTGATCTCCTAAAGTCCCTCAGAACTACACCCTCTACAAACGCTTTGTTGCACAGCTTCCATTTCCAGGCAATCACAATCTCATCTCCATTTTTGATCATTTCTTCAGTAATTCCATCTATACCTGATGATTTAGCATTCTTCAACTTGTTCAATCTAACTATTACATCCCCACTAAAATACCTGCTTCTTTTTACACCATCTAACCAAAACACGTTCATCACCTCTTCGTCACTGCCAAAGTTATGAAGATATTTGAAGTGATCCCTCCACACTCTCCACTTTCCTCATATTTATCTGTGGAGGCCCTTACTCTCTTTCTTAACTTTTCGCACTTCCTTCAAGAACAGCTTCCTATTTTTCATGTAGGTTCTTATTCATTCTCCTTCCAAGCTGTTCACTTACCTCCTTTTTTCACCTACGTAAGCAGCTTTTATCTTTCCTCTTTTCCTCCCAATATATTTCCACATACCTTCCTTTCGAAATTTCATCACTTGCTTTTAGCACATTCCACAGCGCATTTTATTTATATTTACAGTTTGAATCACCTCTTCATTCCACCATTCACTATTGACATTCTTAATTCCTACCTTAGCACACCCATATACTTCTTTTGGATTGCTAACAAACGCTTCCTTCATTTGCTTTCAGATGTGTTCAGTTTCATCTTGTTCACATTTAATTGAGTAATTTGCGTGTACTTTCATACTTTTCTTTATAATCCTGCTCAGTTAAATTCTCACCCTTAATTCTCCCCCACTTCCCTCCTCTTTTATTTTCTCTTCATAGATGCCCACCACTAACATAATCTTGCATAAAACAACATAATGGTCAGATATTCACGTCTCCAACCCCCTCACTGATTTAATATTCGTCACATACCTCTACATCTCCTTCCTCAGCAAAACAAATTCATTCCTACTCTTCATTTCGACGCTATCTCTGCATGCACCAACTCTCGTATACTTGTGGAAAGCCTTGTGTTTTGAAGAATTTATTTCTTACACACACATATAGCTCTTTTCACACAGAAATCAGTCACCGAAATCAGTCACCTTCCTACCATCCTCATTTTCTCCCACTACTACAAAGGCATCTGTTATACTATCCCTCTTTCGAATACATATCCACTATTCAAGTCGCCCAACACAATTATTCTGAAGACCCCACTCACCCCGTCCAAAACATCATTCAGGTCGTTCAAGAAAATCTCGCTCTCCTCAACACCTCCTCAGATGGACCATGTTACAGTCACACAAACCTTAACATTCAAATATCAGCGCAATAGCTTTCCACAGTACCGAGTTCATCCTTGAGTGAAGTCATGTTGTCGTGTCTCGGCGGATTTTTGATTTCTCAATATCTGAAAAAAAGGAACAACGAGTTTGTGTAAAATTTTGTTTTAAACCAGGAAATCAACTTCGAAGACTAATGAACTCTTAAAAATAGTTTACGGTGATAAATCTCTGAGCCGGTCAAATGTTTTTATCTGGTTCAACAGATTCAAAGATGGCCGCGAATCAGTCGAAGATGACCCCCGGTCCGGCCGGCCTTCCACTTCAACAACCAACGAAAACATTGTGAAAGTTCGCGATTTAGTGCGCTCTGACCGTAGACTAACAATTAGGGAGATGTCTAATGAACTGAATTTAAGTTTCTACATGGTTCAGTCAATTTTAGCTGAAGATTTGAAAATGCACTGTATCCTCGAAATTCTTTCCAAAATTGCTGTCAGACCAGTAGAAACAACAGCGACTTTAAGTGTCTCAAGACCTGATTAATCGGGTCGAAAGTGACCCAGATTTGTTAAATAGGGTAATTACAGGCGACGAATCATGGGTTTATGGGTGTGACCCAGAAACAAAGGCACAATCATCGCATTGGAAGGGTCCAAATTCGCCACGACCGAAAAAAGCTCGACAAAGTTGGTCGAATGTGAAGGCAATGTTGATGGTTTTTTTTTCGATTCTACGGGTATCGTGCATCACGAATTTGCCCCTAGAGGGCAGATAGTCAACCAGGAATACTATAAAAGTGTCCTTCAGCGTTTGCGCGAAAAAGTGCGGAAGAAATGGTATGCACTCTGGCGAGACAAATATTAGATTCTCCACCAAGACAAATATTAGGCTTATGTGGCCTCGATCACGGAACTTTTTATCAAATTCCAAATACTTGTGCTTCCGTAAGGCACCCTATTCCGTTGATATAGCTCCTGCCCACTTCTACCTGTTTCCAAAATTGAAAATTTCGTTGAAAAGGAAACGATTTGACTCAATTGAAGGCATATAGGCAAAGCCGCCGAGACGCGACAACATGTCTTAACTCACCAGGATGCAACTCGGTACTGAGGAAAGATATCATGCTGATCTTTTCAGTACGTTTCAAAGACAAAACAAACTTCTCGTACAACATCTGCCCTCAAACCTTGCTCCTCTTATTGAGCAGTGGTGCCACCTGTCTTAAAACTTTCCAAAGAGGTATATCCACTTAGCCAATCGACCATTAATTATATATTATCTATAATTTGAATATGACCAAACCATCTTAATACACTCTTTTTTTATTCTCTCATTTACACCATTCTTCAAACCACACAACTTCCTAATACATTCATTTCTCATTTTACAATTCAGTCTCAACTGCATTTACTTTTACAAACGTTTCACTATCGACATACATACTTTTGATTCCATTCAGAAGCCTAACACCAACACCAAATATCACTAACACCTGCCAAAAAGCTTCCCTATTAGTCCAGTGGTACGCATGTTGCAAGCCCATAAAACCTCAATAAAACTTTTCCTTCTTCTCACTCATTTTCTCAATCATTTGTTTCAATGTAAAGATTTGATATACACATCATCTACCACTTCTAAATTCACCTTGTTCTTCGCCAATCAAGTCCCTCAGTCACTCGTCGCACCATTTCAATCAAAATATGAACATATCACAAGAGTCAGCAAACAAATTCCCCTATAATTTTGACAGTTTCACTTATTCCCATAGTCCCATACCCTTACATAAGGGTACTATAACTGTTCTCCTCCAATTTTTTGGAACTATACCATCCATAAATGTTTTGTTACACAAATTCCATATCCAGTCAATACAATATCTCCTCCAATCAAATGAATCTTTAACCCAGTAATTTAATTCTATACCTGCGCGTTTACCAATCTTCTACTTTCTCACTCTACCTATTATCTCCTCCCCCAAAATACCTATTTCTTCTTACACCATCAATCCTACACACACATTCACTATCACCTCTTCCTCTTCATTATTACCAATATTATATAGATTTCGAGTGTCCCCTCCGCTCTCCTTCATAATATATATAATATATATATTATATATATATATATATATATATTATATATATATATATAATATAGATATATATATATATATATCTATAAGTATATATATATATATATATATATATATATAATATATGAATATATATATATTAGATTATATTTATATGTAATGTATTATATATATATATATATATATATATAGTATATATATATATATATATATATATATATATATATATATATATTATATATTACATATATATGCTGTGTGGTGTTGTGTGTGTGTGTGTGTGTGTGGTGTGTGTGTGTGTGTGTGTTAAAAATATGCAAAAAAAAGGATAATTAATTCAGATTAATCAAATCAAATGAAAATTAAGGAAAATATGTTAAAAACATATTAAAAATATGTTTAAAGAATGTTAAATGAGTTAAAAATATGTTAAAAGTATGTTATAACTATGTTAAAAATATGTTAAAAACATGTTAAAAGTATGTTAAAGGTATGTTAAAAATATGTTAAAATTATGTTAAAAATATGCTAAAAGTATGTTATAACTATGTTAAAAATATGTTAAAAACATGTTAAAAGTATGTTAAAGGTGTTTAAAAATATGTTAAAAGTATGTTAAAAATATGCTAAAAGTATGCTAAAAGTATGTTAAAAATATGTTAAGGTATGTTAGAAATATGTTAAAAGTACGTTAAGGGTATATTAAAAATATGTTAAAAGAATGTTAAAAATTTTAAAAAGATGTTAAAAATATATAAAAGTATGCTATAAATACATTAAAAAATGTTAAAAATATGATAAAAGAATGATAAAAGTATCTTAAAAATATGTTAAAAATATGTTTAGAGTATGCTATAAATATGCTAAAAATATGTTAAAAATTAGTTAAAAGTATGCTAAAAGTATGTTAAAAATATGCTAAAAATATGTTAAAAATATTTTTAAAATATGTTAAAAATATGTTAAAAGTATGTTAAAAGTATGCTAAAAGTATGTTAAAAATATGTTTAAAGTATAAAATATGTTAAAATATGTTAAAAGTATGTTAAAAGTATGTAAAATATGTTAAAAGTATGTTAAAAGTATGTTAAAAATATGTTAAAAATATGTTAAAAATATATTAAAAATATATTAAAAATATCTTTAAAGTATATTAAAAGTATGCTAAAAATATATTAAAAATATGTTAAAGGTATGTTAAAAATATACTAAAAATATGCTAAAAGTATGTTAAAAATATGTTTGAAGTAATGCTCAAGTCAATGTTAAAATGCTAAAAGTATGATTAAAAGTATGTTAAAAATATGTTAAAAATATGTTAAAGTATGTTAAAAATATTTTTAAAAGATGTTAAAAATATGTTAAAAATATACTAAAAGTATGTTAAAAATATGCTAAAAATATGTTAAAAGTATGTTAAAAGTATTCTAAAAGCATGTTAAAAGTATGCTTAAAGTATGTTAAAAGTGTGTTAAAAATATGTTAAAAGTATGGTAAAAGTATGTTAAAAATATCTTAAAAATATGTTAAAAAAAATGTTTAAAGTATATTAAAAATATGCTAAAAGTATGTTAAAAGAATGCTTAAAATATGTTAAAAATTCTGCCGGTGGGTCTGGTTGGAAACCGTCCCCAGTACATGCAAGTAGAACTGATAGATCTGAAACTGTTGAAACTGTTGACTATTGTGAATATTGTGGAATACCAAAACATACTATGGATGTATGTTACAAATATTTAAAAATTTGCTCATATTGTAAACAAAGAATGTTAAAAAAGTATGCTAAAAAAATTTTAAAAAATATGTTAAAAATATGTCAAAAGAATGTTAAAAGTTTGCTAAAAGTATGTTGAAAATATGTTAAAAATATGTTTAAAGTATGTTACAAATATGTTAAAAATATGTTTAAAATAAATTAAAAGTAAAAATATGCTAAAAGTATGTTAAATATATGTTAAAAATATGTTAAAAGTGTTAAAAGTATGTTAAAAGTATGTTAAAATATGCCAAAAGTATTTTAAAAATATGTTAAAAGTAAGTTAAAGTATGTTAAAAGTATGTTAACAGTATTTTAAAAATGTTAAAAGTATGTCAAAGGTAAATTAAAAATATGTTAAAAGTATGCTAAAAGTATGTTAAAAGTATGTTAAAAATATGTTAAAAAGATGTTAAAAATATGTTAAAAGTATGCTAAAAATATATAAAAATATGTTAAAAATATGTTAAAAGAATGATAAAAGTATGCTAAAAGTATGTAAAAAATATATTAAAAATATGTTTAAGGTATGTTATAAATATGTTAAAAATATGTTAAAAGTATGCTAAAAGTATGTTAAAAGTATGTTAAAAATAAGTTAAAAATGTTAAATAAATTTTTAAAATGTTAAAAATATGTTAAAAGTATGATAAAAGTATGTTAAAAATATGTTTAAAGTATGTTAAAATGTTAAAATATGTTAAAAGTATGCCAAACATATATCAAAAATATGCTAAAAACATATTAAAAATATGTTTAAAGTATGTTAAGAGTATGTCAAAAATGTATTAAAAGTATGGTAAAAATATGTTAAAAATATGTTAAAAGTATGTTAAAAATATGTTTAAAGTATGTTAAAAGCATGTTAAAAATATAAATATGCTAAAAGTATGTTAAAAATATTTTAAAATTATGTTAAAAGTATTTTATGTTTTTAAAATATGTTAAAAATATGTTAAAAGTATGCTAAAAGTATGTTAAAAATATGTTAAAAAGATGTTAAATGTATGCTAAAAGTATGTTAAAAATGTTAAAAATATTTTTAAAATATATTAAAAATAGGTTAAAAGTATGTTAAAAATATGTTTAAAGTATGTTAAAAGTATGTTAAAATATGTTAAAAGTATGTTAAAAATTTGTTAAAAAATGTTAAAAGAATGTTAAAAATATGTTAAAAATATGTTAAAAATATGTTTAAAGTATGTTAAAAGTATGTTAAAAATATGTTAAAAACTATGTTAAAAATATGTTAAGAATATGTTAAAAGTATGTTAAAAGTATGTTAAAAGAATATTAAAAGTATGT
>JABUQX010074027.1:15000-17976 GCA_015478945.1 Trachelipus rathkii | reverse complement strand
AACAATCCAACAAAAACAACCTAACCTTAACTTACCTTTAAAACATATAACTTATCTACACCTTAAAACCTACATTAAAACCTAAACTTAATACCTAACCTATAAACCTAACATAAACTATCACTAACCTTATACCTAATCCATAATCCAATAAAACCTAACATACTCATATAACCTAACCTAAACTTACCTAAAACCTAACAACTTAACTAATACCAATATACCTAAACCTAACGCCTATGCAGCGGGCTGTACAGGTGAAATTGAAAGCTTTTGAGAAAATATAATATTTTATCCTTTATATAAATTATGACGTACGCTCTTTCGATTTCATTTGAGAAAACTCTTACTTACTATTAGAATGTTTCTTTTTTTATTTTTATTTTTTTTTTAAGGTTTTTTGAAGAAAATTTTTAAATTTTACCACCAATTACACGGTGTCGAGGTTTAATAATTATTTTTCTGTTCTTATGCGAGTTTATTATAGAATGAAAATTACAAAAGATACTGGGCAATATTTGTTTTTTTTCAAACTGTTCGTTCATATTTTTTTTGTTTCTGTTTTTAAGGTTCGTTAAATTGGATTTTATATTTATTATATTTTTCTAACCTTGGGGTTTATATTATTGGAGCGTTGGTTACTTCTTTCCGTTCGGTTTAATATGCTCCCGTTTATATATATATATATAATATATATATATATATATATATATATATATATATAATATATATATATATATATATATAATATATATTATATAATATTATATATATATATATATATATATATATACTCTTCAAAAGCGGAATCATATAACAGAAAACTCATGCAAATTATTATTATTATATTATTAATTTATTATTATTATTATTATTATTATTATTATTATTTATTATTATTTAATTATTAAATTATAGGTGACTTCGCTTATTTAAAACAAAAATTTGGCTTGCCGAGGACGAAGTGAAAAACCTTCAAGATAAGTTCTCAGTCATTAGAGGAATCGAAGTGATCACTTCTACAGGAGAACTCTTTCCTTCGGCAAGATTGATAAGCCGTCTTAGAGGTAAAGGTCGAGAGAGAGAGAGGGGAAAGATTGGGAAACCATGACTAAAAATTAAAAGACAATTAGATTTGTTTGTTTACAGATGAGAGGGAGAGACGACGGATAGTATAGACAAAGACGTGATGGAGACCATACAAGACAAAGACAGCCAGAATAAAGATAGTAACGGATTAATATTAATATAATTATATATATATATATATAAATATATATATATATAATATTAATATAAAAATAAATAATTAATAATAATAAAATAATAATTAATATTTATATATATATATATATAATATTAATAATATATATAATATAATAAAGAGAGTGAATAAAGAGAGGAGAAAGAGAAACTGAGACAAAGACCGACAGACAAGCAACGACAGATAGACATATACAATGAAAGAAAGAAGGTAGAGACAGACAGAAAACAAAGCGAAACGGAAGAGAGAGACAGATGAGAAGAGTAATAGACACACAGATACATGAGAAGAATAGACACACAGATGCAGACGAAAAGAACAGGCACGCAAATTCAGCCAGAACGAGATAAAGGAGACAGACGACGAAGAGAGAGAGAGAGAAGAGAGAGAGATATGAGAGAGAGAGAGAGAGAGATGGGAGAGAGAGAGAGAGAGGGAGAGAGAGAGAGAGAAGAGAGGAGAGAGAGTGAGAGAAGAGAGGAGAGAGACAGGAGACAAAGATATAAGGAAAGACAGGAAGAGAGAAGACAGACAGACGAGAGACGGCAGAGACAGACATGAGACAGAGGGGAGGCGAGAGACAGAAGAGAGAGACGCACGAGAGAAGAAGAGAGAAGAGAGAAGACTAGACAGAGAAAAGACAAACGACTAAAGAGAAGATGACAGAGAGAGAGAAGAGGATCACAACTAATTTACCAAATCCTTTTTATTTGAATTTGAAAAATAAATTGGTGAAAATAATTTGATTCTGTGAGAAAAATATCGAATAATTATTTGATGAAGATTTCTTTAATTTCAGTTACTGTCAAGGGGGAAGCTCACAGGACGGTGGGATTCCACCGATTTTACCTTCAATTTAATTCGTCCACCGGAAAATCTGCTCAGGTCAGATTCAATAAAATATTTAAGGTAATAATAATAATAATAATAATTCAATTAAATTAATAATTAATAATATAATCAATAATAATAATAATAATAATAATAATAATAATAATAACTAAATCAAGTAAATTGACAGTTTTAAAAGATTTGTATTTCCTAGAGGATATCAATTAATAATAATAATAATAATAATAACAATAATAATAATAATAATAATAAATAATAATAATATAATAAAATAATAATTAATAATAATATTTTTCTTAGCGGAAACGTATCACCCAAAAATTTTGCTGGTTCAGAAAGTCCAAAATCACATCAAGGCTCCTTGTCATCGCTTTTGGTAATTTATTGATTATTATTGTTATTATTATTTTTATTATTATTATTATTATTATTATTATTATTATATTCCTCACTTATTATTGGATTATTATTCTTATTCACGCTCTATTGATTTAATAATTGTTGTTATTATTATTATTTGAAGATGCTTTTAGAGTAGGATGTTTAGTACGTTTAATTTAGTATATAATATATATATATATATATATAATATAATATAATATATATATATATTATATTATTATATATATACATATAAACTATATATATCCTTTAATATCTTATAATTATTATATATAAATATATATATCGTTGGAGTAGCTAGGATGTTTCACATGAGAGGTTCACGGGCCAAGATATAAATACTACATAATATATAAATTATATAATATATAATAAAATATAAAATAATATATACATATATATAAATTATAATATATAAATATATATATATTATATATTTATATATAATAATATATACA
>JABUQX010074027.1:0-2500 GCA_015478945.1 Trachelipus rathkii | reverse complement strand
GTGGTTCATCCTCGCGGAGCGTTATTGGGTAATTTTTTCTACCCTGGGGGATCTAAGAAATAAAAACTTGACTGCAATAACAAACGGTGTGGTCGGGGAAACGGGCGAGGAATGGCCGGGCCTCAGTGAAAGTGACAAGGATGTTTCCGGTGATGTTTTTCCCCCCTATTACCTGTCGGACGTTCGGGGTCAATTGATTTGTATATGGATGGGGTTATGAAAGAATTTAGAGGTGGGGGTGGCACGGGAAGGTTATTAGACATAGAGAATAAGTAAAGGGAGATGGAGGTGCCTACCTATTAAATATGCGGATGATTGGTTTGTGGTGACGAATAGAAGAGAGTTGGCAGGAGGAGTAAAAAGGGGGTTTGAAAAGTAAATTTAGATGAGAATAAGGTTATGGTAGTGGTGAGGAGAGTCTCGTTGTGTGAAGTCATGTTAGATGGTGAGACTGGAACAAGTATCTGAGTTTAAATAATTTGAGAATATGTTGAATGAAAAGGGAAGCTGATGATGCAGATGTAGTAGGGAAAATTGTGATGGTAGGAAGGGTGGCTGGTTGTAATTAAATCATTGGTGGATGTTTTAGACCTAAAGTCTTCAGGGCGCTAGGTGTGCAGAGGCGAGGGGTATGTTGTTAACCGTTTTGGTTAATGTATAGTAGCTGAGACCTATGGTCTGGAATAAAGGTATAGATCTAGGTACAAGGTTCAAGATGGACATTTAGAGGAGTGTTAGGGTGGATAAAAGATTTTTATATATGAGGAAGACGCCGTTAAGGAGTTGTGTGGTGCTGAAGAAAGGCGTAAAATTAGAGAATAAACGAGAGTACATTGAGATGGTTTGGTCTTGGGAAGGGTGGATGATAGTCGGGCTGTTAAGCGGATGTATAAGTTGGGTGAGTGTGCTAGGAATCTGAACCGGCTGGGAGCATCCGAGAAAGTATATTGAGTCGGTAAAGGAATGCCTGAAGAGAGTTAATGTGAGTTTTGGCAGAGGCGAGAAGAAAGGTGAATGACGAGTTGAATGGCGGGGTTTTGTGAGGGGGGTATGTTTGTGGGCTTTGCCCAGCGGATGACCCCATCAATTGACGAGATACCGACAGTGGAGGGGGTCCGTCGCAGTCCCTCGTGAAGCCCTCAGGGTAAAAATTTTTTCTCTCCCTGGACCGGATTATAATTGGGGGCAGTAACGAAAGCCTACGTTACACACTGAAGGGGAGTTATATAAAGGTGGATATCGTTGTAATTGTATTTTAAAGATGAGGAATAGGCTTATATCTATTTAATATATATATATATATTTAACGACTATTGAGTGTTATACTATAATTTAATTCTTACACTAACTCATATAGATATGATTAATGATAGTAATTTAGACTATATAATATATACATAACCATATCACTCACGACGTATACTTACAATATTATACTGGTATATATGATGATGAAGGCTAGGTATAATAGATATATATTAATATATTATATATATTATATATTAATATAATTAATATATTAATATTATATATTATATATATATATATAATATTATATATATATATATATTATAATATATTTATAATATAAATTTTATATAATTATATTTATATAAATATATTAAAATACCTTTATATTATATGGGTTTACGGTTATATAATACTATAAATATTAATTTCTTTCCTGCTTCAATTATATTTCTTATTTCAGAAGCAATAATTTGACGCCGTATAAAGTTGCAAACACTCTTCTTCCCAATCAGCCAAAATCGAACTTTGCCAATATGTCTTATGTTGTTTAGTACTTAGCTGATATCAGCCTATATTAATATAATATTATATTATTATATTAATATATATTATAATATATATAATATTATATAATTATCTATATATTTGATATAAATTGATGGTTGATATAAAATAGTTATTACGGATAACTAAATATAATATTACCTTTATAAATTTATAATAGCTACATATAACTTTATCTAGACTAAGATGGTATTGATAATATAAACTATACCATAAACATACTATAATATATAATATTCACAAGAAGTGTTAATGTTCTCATATTTGAATCGATAAAGGATGAAGTTTTCGGTGCCAGTTAGGGACTAAAGAAGAACCCTTTTCTTCACAGGGTTTCTAGGGTGACAGGGTAGCAACCCGGTCTTTATCCTCCTTTTGTTTTAAAATAACTCTTGGACCAGCATTGGAAACCTTTGCGACTGGAAACAACGAAATAAATCTTCAAGGAGAGCTCTGGAGAACGATTTTAGAGGCCATATGGAAGAGATGCTAGTTTCATTGAAAGGGTGAAAACCCTAACTGAGTATATAACTAGGACTAGCATCGAAAACCATTGGGCCGAGAAAAGAGTTTTCTGAGTGCTCCAGGATCAAAGTTTTCGAGGCCAAAGTAAAGAAAAATCTGGCCCTCTGACAGGGCGAAGGTTCTACCGTGGAAATGGTGTAAGCAGTAAGAATGTAAGAAG